>JAQFXP010000077.1:0-50743 GCA_034693685.1 Belba bartosi | reverse complement strand
TAAAATTTAGATTTGAATATAAAATGTACAAGCTAACCTATTTATTGTTCTGTTATATAGCAAAAATTTTCAGCCGATTTCGATTGGATTTGTCTGTACTATGCACTGAGACTTAAATTTAATTTCAGTTAAACTAAATTTAGAATGTTATTAACTGTGATTTATTTAATTAAACATTGTAAATTTATTACAATTATTATTGATTTTCTACACTATTAGTAACCCCTAGTGTTCCCCTTTCACATCACATTTTTCACTTCAGTTTCGGGTAATTTATCGGTCGATTAGTTAGACGTTTAACTCAAAAAACCTTTTAATGTTTTAATTAGAGTTTAGTTATTATTAAATTTCTAAAATTAAATAAAATTATATTAATCTAAGTTAGGAGATATAGCAAGGATCTAGAAAGTCGACTGATCCAGGAGGATCAGGATGGGATTTAAAAAAATTGAAAAAACCAAAAATCAATGGAGACATTTTTCTAAAAACGCTCAAAAAATCTATACAATTATAATAAAATTTTACCTAATTTAACTGGATTTAAAGCGGATTTAGCAACAATTTAAGAAAAATTTCCAAATTTTGGTCAAAAAACGAATAAAATTTGAAGGCAAATAGTCGGGGGGGGGGGGGTGTATTTTTTTCGCGTCTTAAGCGTTAAAAAGGAGAATACAGGCCAATTTTCAAAATCAAAGGATGTTTTATCTGATCCCTCTTTACGAACTCTGCGATACAGTAGAAGAAGGGATACACATTGAAACAGATTTTTCAAAACAATTGAATTAAACAATTAAAACAAAGTTAGTTAAAAAAATTTCATATTAATAACCAATGTACGTGATAAGTATAAATATCACGTACATTGGTTATTGATCTGAAAGGGTTTGAACTAACTTTTTTTAAACTTTAAACTTTAGATTTTTACCCTAAGGATAAGTGCAAAGAGTACGGTTAGATTACGTGACTTACAGACAATTGGCTTAATCTGATAACTGTAACAAAAAGTAGTACTAAGGTAGTGAATTTGGATTAGTTTTATGAAAATAAATTTAAAATAACAAATACACTAATATTAGAATTTTCGACATTAGCATATTTAACATTAATATATTTGATATTAGCATATTCGACATTAGCATATTCGACATAATATATTCGACATTAGCATATTCGACATTAATATATTTGATATTAGCATATTCGACATAGCATATTCGACATAATATATTCGACATTAGTGTATTTGACATTAAAATTTTCGACATTAGCATATTCGACATTATCATACTCAACATTAGCATATTCGACATTATCATATTCGACATTATCATATTCGACATTAGCATATTCGACATTATCATACTCAACATTAGCATAATCGACATTAGCATATTAGACATTAGCATATTCGACATTAATATATTTGATATTAGCATATTCGACATAGCATATTCGACATAATATATTCGACATTAGCATATTCGACATTAATATATTTGATATTAGCATATTCGACATTAGCATATTCGACATAATATATTCGACATTAGCATATTCGACATTAATATATTTGATATTAGCATATTCGACATAGCATATTCGACATAATATATTCGACATTAGTGTATTTGACATTAAAATTTTCGACATTAGCATATTCGACATTATCATACTCAACATTAGCATAATCGACATTATCATACTCAACATTAGCATATTCGACATTATCATATTCGACATTATCATATTCGACATTAGCATATTCGACATTATCATACTCAACATTAACATAATCGACATCAGTGTATTTGTTGATTTAAATTTATTTTTATAAAACCAATCCAAATTCACTACCTTAGTACTACTTTTGGTATAGTTTATCAGATAACGTGCCTTGTCTGTAAGTCACGTAATCTGACCGTGCTCTTTGCACATATCCTCAGGCAAAGTTTAAACTATAAAAAGTTTCATTCAAAGTTTATATCAATATGTTGTTTGAACTTTGCATAAAACTTTCAGAGTTCATGTATGTTTTTAGTGGTTTTGGTTTTAAACAAGTATTACCATATATAAAGGATAAAAAACAAAAAAACAAAAAAAACATTTGTTGCAATGCCTTATCGTTATCTTGTTTTTCCTTGTTTACCTTCTCGTCCGCTTACTCATACAACTGCATATACTTATGATAGAAAAGTGTGCTGTATATCCTTAGAATCTCGAGAAGATATAACTCCGATTGGCCTTTCTCGACGATTCTTTTGTGACTGTCAAAAAAATGGATGTGCAGTGATTGCGTATGGTGTATTCCTGTGACTGGTCGAGTAAGGAATCCATTCAAGTAAGTTTCTAAAAAAATAAAATGGTCGCCAGAAGTTTGATCGTTCGATCCTGGGATTAACTTCTACTCATCGTCACTAATAGTGATGACATCAATGCCGGAGTTGATCTCATAAATCTGAAGCGGAGAGAGTGGTAAAACACCAAAATCTAGAGATGGACTGGGTGGTGGCGTAAAGCTTGGCAATATTAAGGAGGCAGTTGTAGGGGTTTTGACCCAAGCCTCAAAAATCCCCCAATCGTTCAGTGATGTATGATTTGAGCCAAAAGTTTACTTATTGATCCAGGAAGTGGAAATCTTGAGCCTTAATCTGCAATCTTTAACTTACTTAAAGATAGTCAGATATGGTATAGTCTAATAATAATGTGGCTTCGCATAGAGCCAATAACCAGTTTCTTACAGAATTACACCTTAAAAAAATTAAAATTAGAAAAAATTTAAAAATATAAAAACTTACTTGAATGGATTTCTTACTCGACCAGTCACAGAAATACGCCATAAGCAATCACGGCACATCCATTTTTTCGACAGTCACAAAAGAATCTTTGAGAATGGCCAATCGGAGTTATATCTTCTGTAGATTCTAAGGATATACAGCACACTTCTATCATAAGTATATGCTGTTGTATGAGTAAGCGGACGAGAAGGTAAACAAGGAAGAACACGATAACGATAAGGCATTGCAACAAATATATTTGTTTTTGTTTTTACCCTTTAAATATGGTCATACTTGTTTAAAACCAAAACCACTAAAAACATACATGAACTTTTAAAGTTTTATTCAAAGTTCAAACAACATACTGATTTGAACTTTGAATGAAATTTTCATAGTTTAAACTTTGCCTGAGGATATATGCAAAGAGCACGGTCAGATTACGTAACTTACAGACAACTCACGTAATCTGAAAAACTATATCAAAAAGTAGTACTAAGGTAGCGAATTTGGATTGGTTTTATAAAAATAAACTTAAATCAAAAAATACACTGTTTTGCCTTTATTAATGTCCGTATTAAACTGAAATGTCGTGAATTAATTTAATAAGTTAAAAACATTTTGTTATAAATAGAGGGCAAAGAAATTCAAATCTTCAGTCGAAAATGAATCACCTTAAAGTGAAGTCTTCAAGATTTAACAATGTTTCTACTGTAAAAAGTCGGTTAGCGAATCTATTGAAACGGTTACCATGTGCCGAAGGCACAGATGTCATCCTCTCTGTCTGATTTTAAAAATTAGAGTTGTCTTTTCTGAAAGGGCACGAACTGAAAAAAACGTTTACTTTTATTTGGAATACACCAGTATTTCTTGTCATGTTGCTTCTATTTCTAATTATTTTACTCCGATTTTACGTTTGGCTTCTTCACCCTCACTTTATTATACCCTAAAGTCGAGCCAACTATCCTTGCTTCCTTGTTGACTTCTCCAGCTATACCTACGGTGGTTTCTCAAGCAAGAACTTCAGTGGCACCAAAAGAAGAACAATCTATCCCCTTTCGATCGATACCGCCTCCTACCTCCTCGATCACTGGAAATAGACCTGGACCTATTGCTACATGGGTTGATCTTCCTCAAACATATTTAATAATTTTTAAATTTCTAAAATAACTTTTGTATTTTTTAATTTGAAATAAAATTTTAAAAAGTTAAAGCAGTTTATTATGTTTATTTTGAAATAAAGGTGGTTATGAGGTGGAATTTTCCATCCCATTACTCCCTTGATAGCACTATCATTATTCGAGTTAGTGCTGACAAGGCTAAATCCAATATCATTGCTAAGCAATTTTACTTTTATGCTAAAACTCCCCTAATTACTTAACTTTCCTTAATTTTGTTTTATCTTTTACAAAACAGTACATTCACATATCACGAATACAATATTTTTAATAATTCAGCCTTTTTCTAATCTATTTGAACTTATCTCTATTCTTTTTACATTAGTCTCACGGGAATGTCTCGAATTGCTACGGTCTCATTTTCTAATTTATATTGCTAAGCTAAATTAAACAATTGTCCCCAAAAAGTTTGAAAGTTTTTGTGTCTAATAACAGCCAACTAATATATCCATTGACGGTAACACTATAACAATATCGCTGCACATTAATAACATATTTTAATATATATTTATTTTTAATTAAATTTATTTGCTTTTATACATTTTATGTTTTCTTTGATTTGAACATGTTTGTTATCTACTGCGACGCTATCAACAACCATTACATCGAAATTAGCATGCACAAAATGCTGTATATAAATATAATTTTATAATAAAATCAAAAAATCTCAGGTTATACACACCATATACTGCATATTGATCTGGCTTCCCATCTGTGCTTATAAGGCAAAGTAATTTCAAAATTTAAAATTCAACTTCGATTCATATCTAACTGTGTTAAGGGGTTTGAGTTTGCAGTTGTCATAAAATATAATTAATGTTTAAAATACGTAATACAGGTATAAAAGATTATCCGAATTGACATAAATGATGATATTCTGACAAATCTTTGTTTTGCATTATTTTAAGATTTTATTGTTTAAGTCAAATATTTCAATTATTTTAAAAATTAATTGTTTTAAATTGAAAATACTAACTTGGTTAAATGTACAATTAAATAAACTAAAAATTGAGTATACTATATACTAAACAATAAAATTTTAAAATAATGCAAATTAAATATTGTCAGAATATCATTATTTATATCAATTCGTAATATTTTATTCGATTAATTTTTAAGATAATTATAAACTATCATTTGTGACAAATGCTAACTCAAACCCTCATTCACTCACATAGTTCGGTACAAATCGGAGTAAATGAGTTTACATAATAAATTCTAATAAAATTAATTTTATAAATTTACTTAATAATCTTAATTTAATTTTTATTTTATGTGATATTTTATTATAATTTTAATTTCATTAAATACTTTTAATTTTTTCTAAATATCTTATTTATTCTTCAATAATAATAGGTTTAGGAAAATAAAATTAGGACATAGTCTTAAATTTGATGCGTTAACACTTTATGCTCATGCTCAATATAATACTAAGATTTAAAAAAAAGCAAAAATTTAGCTTGTTAGATTAATTGCATATTTATTTTGAATAAATTTTTATTCAATTAATTTAAAGAAGTTTAAACTGTAAAAAGTATGTTTGATTTTGGTTACAAATTATAAATACATAAAATAATAAGAGAATATTTATAAGAAGAGGTGGCAAATGCCGATCAATGATTACAATCGACTTAATATTACATATTGTTTGCCATTAATTAAATAATTTATTAACCATTTATTGTTTATAGGAATGGGTTTTGGTTAAGATATTGGTTGAATGAATCGATTATTTGAGTAACTGTATTACGCAATAAATCTTATTATTATATTGATTAAAAAGTTAACTAGTATATGTCATATGTCATATGTCATATACATGTACGAGTATATGTCATAGAAATAATTGTTTTTATTTTTAAAATGTTTCTGCTAAATATTAATTAATTTTTATAAATTATAACTAACATTAATATTTTAAAATTAGAATTATTAGAATTTTTTTGTTTAAAAACTACCAAGGATATTCAACCTGTATGCGTAACAAATATCAAATTTTTAAGTTTAGAGTATTGGTTAAAATTGTTCCAGATTATAATTCTTAAAAATAAAAATACATGTATCTAGTTATTTTTTGTAATAAACAATTCGTATATTTTAAATTTTTTATAACCATGCTAATTTTTTCTGTATAGAATTTAACCTGTTACAAAAGACTAAGACAAAATATCGAAAACATCTTTTAATATTATATGCTTTCCATCATTCCATAGTTTGACCAAGCACCTTTAAATAAACTAATTTGAAGCTATAAAGATAATATTGCCGCGACTGTATATGACCATGCAACAAATAAAATATTTATTACAAGTAATTTAAGACAAATTCAAAAAAACTTTTATTTAATTCATAAAATATTTACAATTAAAATAACTTATAGTATAATAAGAAATAGAATTTCTTTTGTTTTGTTACTTAATTTACAAAAAATTGTTTCAAATTTTCTTTTAATATAAAACTTATTATAAAATTAATTTACAAATTCATTAAATTCATTAAATGAATTGATGAGCAATTCGTTTAATACAAATCAATATAAAGTCGTTTTCGCAAAAAACAATTTCATATATATTCCAAAAATATCACAAAATTTATTCAAATATAATATAATTCGCAATCGATTATAACGAACAGAAGTTCTTCATTCGTAACACAAATGAAGACAAAATCACAATAAACTTGAGTTCAATTCCAAAGTTTTTGATTAGAATTTTGAGTCATTTTGACACTGAATTGGTTAACAGTCACTACTCAGATGTCGGTTCTTCGACGGCAAACAATTCAAATTATTTAAACTATTAGTCACTAAGTATTGTTGTCTTAATTGGGCATTAATTGCCTGATTGTTGTGATCACACAACTGGTGGTCATTGAGTGTACAACAGATCACTTGATTAGTGCCGTTCAGAAGAGCGACCGTTGGCTGACTTGACGGCAAGTACTGATTGAATTGATTCGAACAGATTATTGTCGTCTTATTGTTTGTGTTGTCCTTTACTATTGCCGGCAAATGCGAGCCTATAGTCACACAAATATACATTAATTAATAATTACTAACAATGTATTACAAACAATGGCTTATTTTCAAACAAAACTTAATTACAAACCAGTATTCGATCCCTGAATATGAAAATTATGACTTCGAGGCGAAGAAGTCGAACACGAAATGAGTGGTCTATTGTCTGAATGTCGCGAAGAATCGCTAAGAGTTCGAATGTGCTGTCCGTCGAGTGAGCGCTGGATTGCAGGCAATAGTAGTTTCGCGACATATGGGTCCTCATCGATGCACTCGTATATGTGTTCTATAAAGTTAGGGGAATGGGAGGACATGTGTGTCGAGTGTAGAGAATAGATGTCTCGACACGACTGCTTTGAACACCGATTCTGTTGCAGTCGTTTACAGCCGTAATCACTCGAGTCGTCGGTTATGTAATACTTATTATTAGTCAGAGTTCGGCGCGATTTCGGGCTCTCAGTTGCCGTTGCCATCAGTGCAGCCATATTGAGGCCATTAGTCGGTGCAGTGGATGTGCCGCTGATTAGTGGCTCACAATTGACTGCATTAGTGGTCGGAAACATGTTTACAACCGAAGACTCTTTAGTCGTACTGTGATTCGAATTATTCATATAAAGACTGGTTCTGTGGTCTGGAGTGAGAGAAGACGACGGAATCTGTTCCCGAGTTGTGTCGACCGACTTGTTCGGCGAAGAGTCCAAACATATCGGCTTCAGATTGAGGGCCGAAAACAGTTTACGATATTCTGTGCGAACCTTCTCATTGGTGAGACAATTGAAGACAAATATAAACAATCCCTGCATTGAGTTCGTTATTGTGAACAAATACGCCATAAATACGGTCTCACTCGACAGGTACAGCAGACCGAAGCTCCAGGTGATGCCCAACAGGAACACCAGCGCTAACGACCCTCTAATCCAAATCCTATTAATTGAATTAATTTGAAATTATTTGTCTGAAAAGGTATCGATTGGTAGGAAAACAATGAAATCAAATCTTACTTAAGGTTAGTTCGCCTCAAATCAGAGACATTTTCACCACTTTTTGAGTAATAGAAGTGATTCGAAAATAAGTTAAAAGAAATTCAAACAAAATTAGTTAATCAAAGACTTTCACCAGATTTGGAAATTTTAGATAAAACTAAATTCTTAACATATTTTGAAAATTAATGTTTAAAAAGAAAACTCAATTAAGTTAAAAATTTAGAATTGAATAAAATTTGAATAAAATAACAATTAATAGATAACTCACTTAATATTTGTTAATTTCGTTTGTTCTTTGGTCTTATTGTTTGTGATGTGAGGGATGTGTCGACACATTGTTGTCATTGCAATTGATAAGAATATAAGATTAGCCATAAGTATAGCAATGACTGGTCCGACAAAAGCCCAAATGAAGTAATTGTCTGATCGAAGCCAACAGTATTTGGACGTCCCGTATGAAAGCGGATCAATGATTGCGGAGATTATGACCAAAATGGCCGGAACTCCATATGAGAGCAGATAATACCAATTGATTCGTGACTTTTCGTGATCGAACACTTCGATTAGCATAACATAGAGTTGAAAGCCTTCGAAGAACATCCATAGAAATGACGCCAAAAAGAAGTAATGCAAACCACATGCTATCAGACCACAGATTAGTTTGATTTTGGTTTGATTTATGCCTAAATTAATCAATTAATCGCAAAAACAATTCAATTAAAAATTCAATTAAAACTTCAATTTTAGTTTCGAGACTAACCCAAAAGGAAAATCAATTCCGCAATTATGAGGCAAAGGCACAGATTGGTGTGAATTGTTGTCCGAACACTCTTTAAGCTCCTGTCGTAACAATAAAAACAATTTATTGAAAATCAATTCGAGTGAACGATAAGCTTCGCTAAAAATAATGAAAAAATCGTTTTTATAACTATTGACACAAACCTGAATGAGACTAATGTTACGAAAGTAATGATAAGGCAAATGATCGAAACGGTGCACCCGATCACTGTTATCACACGCAATGCCAACTCATTTCCAGATGAGATCTGGTTTTAAGTCAATTAAAAAAGATTAGAAACTAATCGAATAAATAACTCATCTATTAATCTGTTAATTACTTCAACGTTATTAATGTCCATTAAAATCGCAAAATTAGTTAAATGATTGCATTTGCATGAAGTATGAGTGCGGTTCGAGTGCACCACATGACAGCCCTGGTCTGACCAGTCCTTGTGCTCACCGTTCCAGAAGACGCACTTAGGGTTCGTCACATTCTCAGTGACCAAATGTCTGAGTGTGAACTCTATCGGTTCAGTCAAAGGCGTATATCTCTCGCGATTTAATATTAAAACTCCGATTATCTCTGAGTTTACGATTCGGGTTGTGTTTAGTGAAGTTAGGCCTCTATCTGATGTCATCATAACAGGATAGTTATCTCTGTCTACATCTGGTTTCAAAAGATTAGCCAATTTTTTGTACATTAAAAATACAACTTTGACTAAACCAGA
Organism: Belba bartosi; assembly: GCA_034693685.1. Lineage (NCBI taxonomy): Eukaryota > Metazoa > Arthropoda > Arachnida > Sarcoptiformes > Damaeidae > Belba > Belba bartosi. The sequence goes on along the minus strand of JAQFXP010000077.1, from coordinate 41,287 downwards.
GGCCGACGAATGTGCGCCTAATGTTTGTGGCGTCAGATAAACCCGATTCGAATGAAGAGTCACTGAATTTGTCATATCTTCAGATGTTTCGACAATTGGTGGTAAAGTCAAACCATTTGTCACTTCTGAAATCGATCGAATGTGAACCGAAACGACTAAACAGTTTGAGACATATATTAGTAAAAACTAAAAGCAGAAACATATGAGAAAGTCATACAAATATTCTGATGCGCTCTAATGTAATCACTCGACTGTTGTTTAATCTCTGCCAAAATTAAAGCCATTCTTTCCAAAGCATTTAACATCAGATTTATTGCAGACTTTTGGTCGTTATAAGACAATTCATTCCAAGACTCCAAATGATTGTCGTCTAACAAATTGCTGACAATATCCTGAACCGACTGTTTGAGGAAAAAAATCTCAAAATAATAAAACCCAATAAACGCTGAAATGAGTAAAAGTAAATTCGACGACACATACAGTCAGTAACTCTTTGACGACATTAGAACGTCTTTGTTGGTCATCGTGTGAGTCATAGAGTGCGCCTTCCATTCGAATTACCAATTGATTGATAATATCAGTGGACCGGAAGAGGTCTCCTCCGAACAGAATCTTTTCTCTACAGCTTTTAGCCAATTCTTCGGCCAAAGAGACCACAGATTCTGTTCGCGAATTGATTCGACTTTCGAGATGTGCGACCCATAGAGACGAACAGTCAGACATATCTGGCTTTTGAGAAGTCCAATGAGGTCTTCCATTATAGTAAGCACATGACCACCGTGCCAGGCCCTTTGCACCGTCCGGACACGATTGGTTGGCCACATAACCTGTTATTAAATATCATTTTATAAAATACTTTAACTAAAAAATTTAAATTTATCGATCGAAGCCATACCCGCTAGAGTCCAGTTCCAGGATAGACCTCTGACGTAGTTGGGTGGACAGTGATCGAGACTCAGATCTACAACCCTTTCGTTGTTTTCATGTAATATAATATTGTTGTCGTTATTAGAACTCAAATCAATATTATTGTTATTGTGTTTATTAGTGTTTATTGCTTTCAATTCGGAATCGCTATTAATCCAGTTTCTGGGCTCTGGTGTCGACGAGTAGTACTGATTCGGATTGTTATCGTCTCTATTGCTTTCAATACTGATAATTGTTTTGTCATTTTCGGAGTTAATAACTGGTGTTTCGTTATCTGAAATCAGTGGTGGATTAACTGGAGGCGGAATGTCGTTCTCATTGAGTCGGGGAAAGGTATCTATTGGTTCGGAGTTTCCATTAGTTTCGGTTGTCTTCTTTGAAACCGCAGTTTCCGTTTCGCTAACTTCTGAGTCCTTTGAATCCATCTCTAGGGCCGGGAATGGCATTACTTTCGACGGATTATACGATTCCGGAAATATAATTCGCGGATTAGGCGATGAACCGGAGTTTTCGTAATTCCTATCATTAGTTTCATACGAAGGTATTAATGGATTCATTGGATTCTTGAATGACTGATTAGGACGGGTGGCCGAGTATGGCAATTGTGCTGAATCTGTACCAATTATCACAATATATTATAATTATAATATGTATATACAGTATATATACAATAATTAATAATAATAAAACTGAGTAATTGCTCTCATTTTATATTATATTAATCAAAGCCTTAGACCAACTGCCCCATACATACCAGGCATGCACTGGTAGTGCGCTTCCAAATACTTCAAAGTTCCTAAACAGGGATCGCCGAACACATTGGCAGACGCGGGCAGTTTACACGACCTCTTCATTCCACAACTTTATTGCAATTATAAATCAAATTCATTTCCGATTCAATCATTTAAAAACTCAAATATTATTTCAATTAATTGTCATTCAATTAAAATAAACATAACATACCTTTCCTGCATCACCCGAAACGATCGGTGAGACATACAGTCGACACTCCATTCGACGTTTCCGTTATCATTGCAAACAGATATCGAGAATCTGCCAAAATTGGCCCGAATTAGGTTAATATGAGTTCCCTCTTCGCACACAATCTCCAGTGACGAGCCCTCACATGCATACAGAGTCCGATATCTAGGGGGCCGGACATCCACTATAAATAAATTAACCAATAAAATTTTTATTAGTTTAATAAATTTTATTAAAGGTTTTAATACTTTAAAATATAATTTCTATAATCAGATAAAGAATATTGTCATCAGAACTAAATCAGATAAAAGAGTATTTCAATTATTTGATATGTAATGAAAAATAAAATAATTTCAGTCGACATACGGTTAGAATAAATTGAAACATTGAAACATAACAATGTTGTTAACGCATTTGTTTTAAAGGTTTGACATAAAGACAATTGAGTGAACAAAACACAATTAAAGTTTTAAACCGTCATTCAGTTAACATATGAGTGAAATAAAATCCGAATTCGTGTCTATTTATGAAAGTATAGCCAAATTGGCGATCAGTTAATATCGAACTAATGATAATCGATGGACTATAATGTGACAGAAGGCTAGGGAAGGCATAAATCTGGTCCCATGTCTGCACTGCTCAGTGCTTACAAATCTGTGTATTGATTGTTAACAACACAACAATAGCGACTAATAAAAGAAAACATTAATTCTATTGCAAATCGAATTGAATCTAATCGTCAGATCTGTTCTGTTCGTCGAATGCATTCGTTGGTTGTGTTCGATGTGTCGGTCCATACATACAATCCATACAATGAACCAAACGCTCAATTTAGAGACTAAGTGCTTGACTCACAATCAATACAATCAATCAATGAGTCGACACTACATTCTCTTCTATTCTCGGCTCAAACCAGAGTTTTTGAATCCAAGAGATAATTGTTTTGTCTGATTCTGTCAAATCATTTCAACAGTATTTTTCAATAGATAAATAGCAGAAAATTGTTTATAACAAAACATTCAGACATTCTTTGAATTAAAATCAATTAATCTCTCCATTAGGTGCTATAATCTGAGATGAGTTATGGGAATTGAGTTAATTGAGTTCGAGACAGACAGAGAGGAAGAGAATAACTTTTTAACCATTTCTTATACAATTCGCTAGTCTTATAGAATAAAGATTTCAACAAAACTTCAACAAAACATAACTTCTAATAACTTTATATATTATTTGTCTTTCGTTTTACTCATTTCAAGTATTTTCGATATAATGTGAAATGAATTAAAATTAAAGTTAAAGAAAAGTTAAACCAATTAAAGTCAAGTCAATCAAGACTTGAGTAAATTTTTGAACACAAATTCACTTCAAATTCAGTACACATTTGAAGAATGAAAGCTTTGAAAAGTTTTTGAAGGCTTTGAAAAACTCTTATAAAAGAAGTTTATTAATAATAATAATACTGTCTATAAAAAGAGATAACCTATAAGTTCATAATGAGTAGCCCAAAAGGGGACGATTGGTGGGTAGGAAAAGGAACTGACAATAAAAGAGCAAAATAAAAGATTTCGTGATTTGCAAACAAAATATGAACTGAAATAAGACGAGAGAAAAAGAGACGAGAAGAGAGAGACTCGAATCAATAAATAGTCAATAGAGAAAGAGAGAGAGAGAGAGCAGGAGAGAGAGAGCAGGAGAGAGAGAGAGAGCAGGAGAGAGAGAGCAGGAGAGAGGGGGAGCAGGAGAGAGAGAAAGAGAGCAGGGGAGAGAGAGAATGAATGAAAAGAGAGTCTCTGTTGTGTTCATTCATTCTTATTTGATATCAAAAAGTGAAATCTCTTGAGCCGAGCGGCACAACAAGAAATTGATGGCTAATTGTCGATCACAACCATCGCTTCGCCAATAAATTGAAGACAAGACTCAACATTGAAAACACATTTTATTATACAGACTCTGGCATTGCCTTTAAATCGCGCCAACACTCACAGCCACAACAACTGCTTTTGTTATATTCAACAAAAATCTGAATATCAATTGCAATACTTAGTGGTCAGACATCAGACACTTCTCTTTCATTAGATGAAAAACGAAGAAACCCGTCATTCGTTGGCACTTATACTTATATACTGTACCATCCCTGCCCTAACAAAACCACAACAATAGGCGAAAATAAATCAAAACTTTTAGATTAGATTTCAAATCTACACTCTATTTATTGCATTTCAATAAAAGTAAGTTATTTTCAAAACAAAAAGTATAGGGAATTGCAGTTAAGGGAACTGTAAAAAGTAGACTAAATATTTTGTTAGACAACATTTTTGAAACATTTAATGTTTTATTTCGACAATTTAAATATTAAGTAAAACTTCAATATTGTATTTGAATCAAAATTTTATCATATTGACAAGATACTGCCTGTATCATATTTTAATCAGTGTAAATTTCAACAATTAATTCTATACTTGAGTTCGTTTCACTGCAAAAGTTGTCAAAACAGATATCAATGAAAATATCTATAAATAGCGATTGAATAACACATTTGACAGACGGGTAAACAACTTCTCGATACCAGAAAGCAATCATTATTAGAGTGTCATCGAAAATGACCTCAACCTCAACCTCAAAGCTCTTTAAAGATCTCATTTGGAAAGTGATGCATAAAAATCGAGTCAACACAACAATGAGAGCCAACACAAACACTATGTCATTATCGACGACCAAGACTTGCAATTTCGGATACCATTAGATGTTGGAGTGGAGAACAGTGAAGAACAGGTAGGGGTGGAGGGGTGTAGGGGTGGAAGTGAGGCTCGAAATGTATATCTTTGATATGCAAGAGTAAAGAGAGAGAGAGAGTACAGGATATGCGAAAATAGGCGAACGGAAAGTAGTTATAAAATAGTAGAAAATCAACAAAAAGTGGTTTATATGATAGTAAAGAAAATGATAAAATTTGATCTGATCTGCAATTAGAGTGTCATTGTGTTACAGATGGACGATAATGGCTTCCAATTCCTATTCCTCAACCAATACTCTGACAGCAAAAGCCAATGCCAGCAAAAAACGGCTGCTTTTCTCCACACTTACGCTAACTTACTATTGTCTTGAATAGAGCTTCAACTCTAAGCCATATTACAATTGAGTAAACAATGACTACAATTATTTGGAAGCATTGATACTATCATTTAAACAAAAGCAAAAAACACATAATATGAGAGACTCAGGAATTAGAGATCATTTCTGTTTAGGTTTTCAACTATTGTCTTAAGTATAGAAAACAGTTATTCACTGAATCAGAAACTGATTAACAAAGAGAAAAGTTTTAAACAAATAGCAAACATAAATAAATTACAAGTTATCACAAAAATAAGAGTAAAATATTAAATATAATTACTTTTCAACAGAAGATTTGTTTTAGAAATATTTCATTAAAAATTTATATAAAAACAAATTTAGCGAAAAATTCTTCAGAGAATAGGCTTTAAATTGACTAAAAAGTTTATAACGACAAGACTTTTCCCCTAAAATATAATTAAAACCATTCAACAAAAGTTTATATAAAAGTATATAATAATAATTCACAGAAGAATGAAGAGAATGTAAAATCAAAATTTTGCTTAAAATAAATGACAATAAAAACCTAAATTTGGAGAAAGTGAATGAGTTTTTCTAATAACCCGAAGCAATAAATGATTCAATTGTTTTCAACGCTAGACTTGAACTCTAATGAGGTTTTCTATTATTTTCTTATCTTTTTGTGTTTCAATTTTTTGTTTAATACACAAAACTACACAAAACGGGACAGATAGGGGAAGGGGCAAATGGAGAAAAGCCGAAACTTCGAAATTGTCTTTACAATCAAAAACTATTGGCATTTAATTAAAAAATAAGTGCTTTTAATAAATATAAAGAATAAGAGCCAAATAAGTTAGTAGTAGTCAAGTGCTAACACGGATTGCCACCGAAAAAAGTTCATTACTTTTTGAAAGACTGGTTCATCAGGTTTTCGATTCGGTTATGCAAACGGAGAGGGATAGAGAGGGGAAGGGGGTAGTTGTAAGGGAGTAGCGGTAAGAAGTAGTTTGGTAAAAGTCTTGGCCATCCGCTGGTTGGGCAGAAGACATAGCACTCGTATGTGTTATCTCTAGTATTACTGTATAATTCGTTTCGCCCGAAGCGTTCGATTTGATAGTTTTCGGAATAAAAAGTGATTCGATGTTCGCAAAGCAATAATAATAAATCATTTGATGACTTTGTGAGAGACCATAATAATAGACGAAAAATAGTGTTATTATAATATCAAAAAAGATTGGAAACTATCAAAACGAATAAGACTTTTAGATTCGAGAATCGACTTTCGTTTCTCATTTTTCGTTGGGTTTAGGGTTTTTCATAGTTCTTACGAAAAATAAGTTTAAATTTTCATCAATCATAGAAAACATTGAATCAAAACATTTTGATAACTCTTTTAACGATACAATACGATAAGTATAACTGAAATGATTGGATGAAAATTGGATTTCAAATTGAATTCATAATAATATCAATTGTGTTGTAAATGATTTCCTTATACTGTACTTCATGTTTGCATATCATATGAAAAATGATAAAAAGAATAATTTCTCAAATTTTCATTTAATTGATTCAATTTTCAACTCAGTCTTAAATAATATTTAAAAATATTGAAAACTATAACTAACTTCATATCCGGTTTAGGCAGTAATAAAAAAAATTTACTGAAAATCCTTAAAAATTAAAACAATAAAGAAATAAAATATATATTTCATTAAATCGCATCGTTTTTGCCATCAAAGAACAGATTTAAAAAGAAATTTGTTTTTTCAGTAAACCTATTCAATACCATACCCTTTATTGAATTGCATACGAATTACTCTATTATAATATTTTTTACTAATAAGTAATTACTGTTAATAGCAAAAGAAGAATATATTTATTGCGATTAAAAATATTTCTAGTAACAGAAAAAATGTTATCGTGTTATAGTTTAATATTTCTATTGTCTGTTTAGTTCAATGGATTTTTTGGTTAAAAAATAAAATTAATAAATCACTCCATATGTGGCTCTAATACGGAGAAAAATATTGGGAACAGAGAAACAGAGAACTGGAGAGAGAAACGAAACGCACTATTTCTCGTCATTTAATAATAACATTTATAAAACATAATAAATATTCGCCAAAAACAAACTGAATCCTTGACTAACAGCTAAACATAGGAAACAAAAAGTTAATTCAAAACTATTGATTCGAACCTAAAGATAAATCCAACCAAAAAAGATCAAACATTGGATGAGAAATGCTATGAATGTGTATTAAAGAGAAATTCAATTTTAGAAAATTGATTAAATCGATGGAATCGATTGAATAAACTGTTGGACAGAATGACAAAACTATCTAAAGATTAGGTTTTATCCGATCTTTATTAAAAAGGAAAGAAAGAAATATTGCTTTAGATTTGAAGTAAAGATGAATTGAGGAATATATCGGTTGCGGTTCAGACACAACAACAAAACCATTCGGTTGTCGTCTCTATCGACTAATCTCTTAATAACAAAACCTTTAACTGTAAGGAATGGGCGTATTATAAGGCAATGGAGAGACATCCGAATCGCGATTAACTCTGACTTCGGATGTAATGTCACGAAATGCGAATAATAATAATTATACTATTCTTTCATTATTAGTAAATTCAAGTAATTTAATTATTTTCATAAATAGGTTTCCAGTGATGAGACTTTTAGACAACACAACAAATAGTTGTCTTAATCACACGACACAACCTAACACAACACGAAAAACCATTAATTCATTAATTTCGTACATAATCTAACTTTATTAGAGACAAAAATAAGTGAATAAATGCATCAAAATATGGCTTTTCAGCCAAATTATTAAATAAATTCAATAATTTTATGTTTCATTAAATAGAAAGACATTAACGAACATTAAAAATGATAACAAAAAAAATGACTATTTATTAGAGAAAGTGAAAAGAAAGCCAAACAACGAAAAATTCATTTAACAGATATTTTTCATTGTTTCGCCGAATCAATAAACTTATTTAACCGTATTATTAGATTAATTTAAATAATTTAATAACCATTTTTCTAAATATCTTTCATTAAAAACTTTAAACTAATTTTTCCAACTCATAATAAGAGCTCAAAAACTAATACTTAAGTATTCAGTGAGTCGTCTAATAATATGTCCAAAAACTAATTAATTAAAAAGTAGAGTAATGTTAGAGAATATAGTTATTTGCAGAGCAAAAGAGTGCACATATTCTCTACTCTACTCTACACTCTATAGTCTATACACTCTATACTCATATACGGTATTATTATATCTATTAGTTTGAGTATACTGTAAGAGCACTGGTTGTTGAGGTTATGCATAAATACAACGAATCCAAAGCTAACCTCTTTTGGCTTCCGTGCAGTTGTAGATAATCAACAGCAATAATAATGTCCTCCAAGACATCATTGCCATCGACGACATTATCATTACTAGACTTTAGCTCAATTCTCTGTTCGCGTCCTTTCAGTGCTCTGTCTCTCAGTCTCAGTTCGTACGACCCGTATCGCAGACGGAACACCACTTAACCGAAATTTTTATTTGTTTTCGACTTTTCTTCTCTTTGTTTTTCATCCAATTAAAAACATGAGTTAATCAAAGACTGAGATTTGTGGCTAAATCTATGGCTGAATCTGCAAACAAATAATCAAAAATATTAAAAATTAAATAAAAAATAGTAAAACAGAAGCAATAAATTTTAAAACTTATAAATTTTAAAATTACACATAATAATGAAAAACGTTATTAAATTTAACTTATCGCTAGAATCTAGTCTTATCTGATCAAACATTTTATTTTATTTAGTTATTTTGAGACGGAATCCAAAATAAAAGTCATTAAACATTAAACTAAACGTCAAAATTTCGAGACGAAAAACAATAAAAAAAATATATCGACAAAACAAACAAAAAAAGATCTTGAGAAATAAATTTATTACATAAAAACTAAATTTTCGATAATTTATTTTATTATGTATTTAAATGCAAGTTTCAAACTAAGTAATGATCGCTCAAATGAAATGTAAAGAATATAATAATAAATTGATTTTCGAGAATATGTTTAAATTTATTTTTAACGAAACGTATGTATAAGTACTGCGATGAACACTGGAAGTGAAAGACAGGTATGAGTTCTATAATAGTTGTATAATAAATAATTGTTAAATGATTGTCAAATTATATTTAGGTTTAATGCCTAACAATGAATGACAATATAAAGGAAAGAATAATTGAATTGAGAAATAGAATAAAGAATATGAAAAAAGCGAAATATTAGAAGAATAGGAACTGAACAACAAAACAGAACTAACATAACCAACAAAACCGTTACCTTTGAAGTAAAATTATTATACAGTATATTATATGTCTCACAATTGTTGTGAAGATTAAACGGTTTGATTAAACGTTGAAAACATTTTCGACGATAACATTGATTGAATAGTGAGGAGAAGAGAAGAAGTGCTGTTAGACTCACATCAACTCAACCTAAGCCTTAATAGAGAGACGACGAGACACACAGGAGATGTGTTCAATGTATTCAACACTGTATTCGGTTTTAAGTTTTTTCTCTCTCTTCTTCTTAAAGGTTCGAAGAGATGATTATCAGAAACACATTTCAACGCATTCATAGCTAACAAGTTTTGGCACAAATGATCTCCAAATTCGATAGAACAGTGTTTAGCAGTTTTTATATTTTATTTTTCAAAACATTTAAGTTTCATATAAAGTGTGTTACATTAAAACATGTTTTAATTCTATGATTAAGTTTTTTTTGCTTTCAAAGGAAAATATTCGCTGAAAAGAAGTGATAAAAGATTATAGTAATTGACAAAAATTTTGATAATAAGAACAGAATATTAGGTCTCTGTTAACAGTTATTTTGAAAATGTTTTTAATGCAGAGCAGAAGAACGTCGAATAAATAAATACTTTAAGACTCTGAACACAAGAAAAACTGCTTTAGATCTGAAGCGAAAAAGAATTTTTGAATAATAACCGAAATATTAGATTGACTTACTTTTGGCGGAATTTTGATCTAATAAATTAACACTTGAAGAGAATCTAAACAAGCACATTTATTATTACATTTCACAGTTGAACACATAAATTGAGAAAATAATGTCCAAACAATCGGATGGCTATGTATTGATGCGAATGAATAGCAGAGTTATACAGTTATACAGTCGAGAATGGGATATGATTTTTAAGTAAAGCGAACACAAAAACTATCAATCAGTGAATTCTTACGGAAATCCAGAGATCAGAGAGTGTTTGGTCGAAATGGAATGCAATTTATTATTTGTTCCCCATTTGAAGGCAAACTTTGCGATAAAAGAGATCGAAAGGGAGAGCATATGATGGAAAGAAAGCGGCAGTAAAGACGACCACTATTTGGTCCACTTAAGGGATTTTGAAGAGAGAGCCAAGACTTTCAAATTAGATACGACTAATGAATTCACGTGAAAGTGATTAGTGATCGGGCAATTGTATGAGAGATAGAGAGAGGGAGAGAGAGGGAGAGAGAGAGAAGTAAAAACCTTAGTGAGGAGTAGGGGTAGGGATGACAGTGACAAATGATCGGCTTAATGAGCGGGCAGTGAGCGCGGGCATTGAACAGGCATTGAAGAGGCAGTGGTCAGCCCAGTTGTCTCAAGATATGACTCTACACACCATATATTCTTAGACATTGATCTTTATGGAGTGAATGGCAATAATCACAGCGGGAATGCAATGACTCCACAACCAAACCAAACCCAACCAACCAGTGCCTCCATTCAGCTCTTTATGTATTACTTTGTTTACTGTATAATCAAAACGATATCCAATAGCTATTAATTACATCCAATGAATGAATAAATCATATCATTACTCAAATTAGAAGAGAAGCCAAACAACACTCGTATTGAATGACAGATATTACTAAATATACCGATATTTGCAATATTTTCCTTAATTGCTAATCCTCTTCAATAGAAAATTGTTGTCATTAGTGGTTAATAATAATTTTAACCAAAAGATTAATTACACGAAACAAAACCAAATAATCAATAAAATCCATTCGAGTATTAGATTTCAGCGGTTAGTCGAATATGATATAGAGAAGAGAAAAGTTGTGTTTATTTTAGGTCTACTTCTCTGCAAAAAACATTTATTACTATAATTAGAGAAAAATAAGTTTCGAAAACTGGTCTAATATCGATGTGAATGAAGTGCAGATTGTTTTCACATATAAATAAATGTCATAATTCGAGATGAGAGCCAAGACAACGACAACACTCCCCTCACTTCAATGGGTTACGCAATAGATATAAATGGATTGTTTATAATAGAGATGACACACATATCTGGTTCGGACATCAATTTGATGAACCGAGTACTACATGTACTGCAAACTACTGGAGACCTAAGAGTCTTAGCATTAGGTTCTGACAAAATATAATAATCATTAAGAGATGGAACGCTGCAAACAATTTGTGAGATTCGGGTTTGACGTAATTAGGAGCACATGTCTGACGACAATTAGTGCAACAAATACTGTAAATGGCATAACATATAGTGAGAGAGACTTCGATTCGAAAGTTCGCTTAAATTACAGGTCAATCAAAAGTCTAAATTAATATCAAGACAACTCCTAAGAGCTAATTGTGCAGCACATACACTCACTGTGAGTTAGGTTAGGAGGGATGGGAGGAAAGGGGAAGACAATGTAATTATTATATTAAATAAAATGATTTAGTGTAACAAAAACCCGGAAGGATTGACAGACACTACACTCGAATAATAAAAAAACTAAATTACGTTAAAATAAATACATTTCGATGTCTATTAAATTCAAATAGAAATCAATTTTAATGATGAGAGCATCAGAGTTGCAACTGATGAGAACATCAAATGCCAAATCATTTCAATGTCAAATCATCTGCAGATTAATAGTTATCGAAATAACTGTATATTTAATTGTATCGAATGGGATGACCTGTTTTGGACGGCTCGAAGTGCACAACCTTTCAATAACAGTCGAGCGAACACTACATTTGAATCGGAGTCCAAATCCGATATTTTGATCGTCATTTCAAATGCAATAATAGATCGATAAAACGTAAATCCTTAGTGGAATCGATCAATAGGACTAATGGTAGCACCAATTGAGCCCAGCAGGAGATCAAGTCCTTAATGTTTGGCCTACAGTCGCAACAGATGTGAAGAGTGAAAGAGAGAGAATCAAAGTTTTAACTATACTCTTATGTATACTTCTATTCATATCAAATCAAATTTTAGTGTATGTTTAGAGCCGTAGTCTAAGAGTAAGTATCTCTAATATATATCATATCATAAAAAGAACTTCTTTTCTGGATATCGGTATCAAAAACTGAATACTAGTCACGCAATCGCTTTAATACAATATTAGTTACGCGAATAAAAACTAAATCACAGAAGAGATACAACTATTTTTGCCTACATTTTTGCCTCTTCTTTATTAACTAAATATCACGCAATTTAGTTATTTATTATATTTATTACTCAAATTTTTTAATTATTTTAATTTATTAAATATAATAAAAAGAGTAAATTCTTTTGAAGAAAAAGATTTAAATAAATTTAGAGATCGATAGAGAGATAGAGGTTTAAAATATGAGAGAATTAAAAAATAATATCAAATGACAATAAAAAACTAGTTATAAAAATGAGTAAAAAGACTATATAAGCCGTCATTGAAATCTGAATTTGAGCCAAGTCTGCACTTGAATGTCAATACAGTTAACGAGGGCTAAGAGCAGAGGTTCAAACTCCGGAGCGAGAGATAGATAGAGCGAAAGAGCAGATTGTGTCTGAGTTTTGCAATTCATAAGTGATTTTAAAGTTTAGACAAAATGCCGACTCTTTTAGGCATTCATACATCGAGTGAATTGAGCCGAGAGTAGGGAAGAGTAGGGAATAGGAGAGAAGAGAAGAAAGAGAGAGATAGAAAGAGAGGCTCAAAAAGTGGAGAGAGAAGTGGTGTGGAAAGAGAGGAACGCCATCGCCATCGCCTAAACATCATCGCTTCTGGACTTGTTTGTGGAAAGTCAGGTCAGCGACAAACAAATGGGTTGGGTTTCCAATAGTCTCCCCTAAACTCAGAGCAAACCTGTTTTGCTTCGATTCTCAATGTTTAGAGTTTGAAGTTTAGTTAGTTTTGAGCTAAAAATGGCTTAAAATCGCCAAAAGCCAAAAGCGTCCGAATCTGATGCAGTAATGCAGTTAAGAGGAGAAGCTATTGAACGCTACAACTCAGACCCAACTCGCTCTGAACGCTCGGCTTAAATAACTCCAGATATCTAAGTGTCTATTACTCCATATAATTATTTCTCGAATACATGTTATCAATATATTTATTGCGAGTTATATATAAAATAAAAAATTAGTTTATTTTGGAGTTTATAAACTGTATTACAATTACTAATAATTATACGAAAAAGCAAACGAAAAAAGAAATTATATCCTAAACTCAAAAGTTTAAAGTCGTTTGTTTAGAGACTCAGTTCAATGGCGAACAAATCAATACATCCGCTATAGTATTGATTAAAGATTATGGCTTATCGTATCGGCTCTAACCGACGGTTCTAATTGTGTTTCAATTGGAAATCGAATTTTCGAGACAACAACAAAATTATGATAAAAACACTTTTTTAGACTTTGAGCAAAAATAGAGAATTTCTGAAAAGGAAAGAACACATTCAGTGCCATTCGTTTCGCTATTAATTTTTGCAAACAAAAACTTACGACAAGTTTGAAAGTTTGAAAGTTTGCGATTAAATAATACATTCGATATTATCTACAATAGACACTAATCGCAGTAAACCTTTACTTTTTATTCGAACCAATTGATAGAAAGTTCATTCACTCAATGTATTCAATGTATTGAGTGTTACAGTAAGGCATAAAATATGATTATTCCGACAACTGTTTGGGTGCCGTTCGGAATGGCTGTGAGGATCGATCCAAAGGTCTATGCAATTAGCTGAGGCTTATATAATATAATAACTAAGTATACTATCAGTTGAAAACAGTAAAGTGTTGTAATAAATTAAGTCGAATAATAATTCTAATAATAGTTTAGTAGTGATTGGCGTCAAAATTTGCATAATATACAGATGGCATATGTATACTCTAGTAGTAGTAGTAGTAACTTGGTAGTAGTAGTATGGTATGGTATGGCATGGTGTGGTGGTGTGAGTGCAGGCAAAACACTAATCGATATAATTTCAATTTAGCTAAAGTTATATAATATCACATCTCATTCTAATTGCATATTCGCAAACACTCACTAAACACAATACAGGACTCGATTGTTGTGAGTGTATGAGTGTATGTATACCTGAGTATAGGCACAACTCTACTGTAACAGTACTATACAATAGAGGCTTCTCTACAAATAATTTCAATGTTTGACAAAACAGTTCTCAAATAAAGTGAATATTTAGTTCGCTTTTCACAGCGAATGTATAAAATAGAACTTAAAAACCATTTGTTATCTCTGTCTGAACAGAAGTCTGTCTTTTTATATTGAAACGAATGCAAACGCATTGACAGAATTTTTGCCGAATTTCGCTTTCGTTCGATTGATTCTGAATAGCAAATCGAGTCATTGTATAAATAAGTTCAATGTATTCAATGCAGTCAATACAGGCAATACAGTCGATGCATATGTTGTGTCAAATATTGATAACTTATTGCCAGTCAATAGAAAAACTGAATATTTGGAAGAAATTGTGTTCGCATTCCTAATTCAAATTAAATATTCGTAAGAATTATAAAAAATAATCACAAGTTTTGTAAATTAGTGCCACTTATGAGCGGTTTTCCCTAACTATACAAACGAATGAATGCATAACTCATTGAGTCCTCAGTGACACTAATGTTATGAATGTTTTACACGAAATCCTTAACACAAAACTGCATTCAATTCGAGTATTGCGATCATAAACACATTGGAAAATGCAGTACGACTTCGCCCAAACATATAATTATTTAACATAAAAACAATAATAAATCCGTTTTGAGACAAGTTTTTAGTTGTAGTTAAAACACAAATGTTTGGCAAAGAAGGCGTAAGTAATGCTCAGTCAAGTCGAGTGTGTTTTGCACACAAAAAAATCTTTCATTTGATTTATTTATAAAAAGAAAAAAAACAATAATAATAACAATAATTAATAGAGAAAGAGAACATAATTAAAGAGTTTTCGAACAATAAAATGTTTGTGCATTGAATCCAAGGATAAGATAAATATTTTTCTAATACGAAATGCTCTGAAAAACTAATTTAGATTTGAAAAAAAGTTGCGAAAAATCATTAATTATTGATATTCAGTACATTCTTAATTGCATATATTTTAAATCAATAACAAAAACCAATTAAAACTAAACTCAATATAGTTTTATAAAGAATTAATTAAACATTAAAAGATATAATTAAATTGCTGAATTAAAAAAAAGCACAAAGCACAAATGAGTTTATAGAAACATATCAATAGATTTACAAAACGTTTAATCAAATTGGAAAAAAAAGAAAAAGTTTTTGCAATAATATCAATAGTAATTGATTTGATAATAAGGAAATTAATAGTGAAAGTAATGGATGGAAAGCCATAAATCACAGCCAAAATACTAAAGATGTTATTGCAGTACAAAAATGATGGAATTCCTAATGAATGGAAAGATTGTGGGAAATAAAAATTTTAAAAATATTTAAATAAAATTTTATTCACTTTTGGAGAAAAAGTTATAACAAGAAAGTTAGTGAGAAAACAATGAGTTAGTCAGTACTGTATACTTTGTATACCAAACTGAATATACGGGTATGTGCTGTAGATTGAGGGCAAAGAGCAGCAGTGATTCGGAAACTTAAAACCAATTGAATGGTAAGCAATGGTAAGCCCGAAATCACGATAACGTTCTCAACACAACACACAAACCACTATTTCATATGATTTCGAGTTTAGAATTCGTGCAGAATGTGCCGCAAATATGAGTTATAAAATGTGATGCGATTTCAGATAAGCACAAAATCATAAGAAATACACATTTCATGTCTAACCAGTCCTTTATTTACCCGATAATACTGTATTCGAATGCAAAAGTGCCGAACAGCTCAAGTAGTTGTGTGAGCGAGAGAGTGAGAGAATGAGAGAACGCAAATGAAATAATAGATTAACTGTTATTTGCAGTTATCGCTGCCATTGACTCAATTTTCAGACTTTCATCTATAAGAATCGGTACACAACAAATAGCAGACACCGCTATCATATTGGACTCTATGTATGCAAATATGCTTAGATTGTATTGCAAACAATTCACAACAATAACTATTCTCTCATTATGTAGAGTACTGTATGAGAGATATTCGATTTGAAGGCAAAAAGTACTACAAAAATATCAATAAAATAGTAGAAAATCATTATAATTAATGCATAAAACAATGTAAGGATAGCAACAGAGGAGAGAACACCGAAACAAATGAATGAGTTGTCAATTATTCAGTAATACATCGAATACAACAAGTCTTGAAAATGCAACATAATACAATTCAATGCAACACAATACAATTGAATGAATTGATAAAAAGTAAAGTAAATATAAAATAAAAATATATTATGTCGTCAAAGAGAGAGAGAGAATAATAGAAAAGTGATTCCAATGACTGACTTAATGAATGTCAATAACTGTTTGAGTGGTATTGGCCAAACATCAGGTAAACTAAAATATATATACAGTAGAGTATATTGAGTGAAAATATTGTCCGAATTGAAGTGAAGTGTTGACTGAAATACTAGAGTGAAGCGAATCGATTGCTGGTCTGTTCTTAGCCTCAGTCAGACCTTAACTCTTGTCTGACTCGAAAGGCAAAAACCAACAAAAGTCTCAAACTATGGTCTCAATTGATTTTGAGCGACAATATTATGAGAGGCGGAGAGAAACGATTGCAATCACTATAACAATAAATGATTGCCAAAACGAATAGCAATTCATTCATTGCATTCACTAATACATACATTGAATTGCGAGGAATAAGGAATAAGGAATAGAGAAATAGTTGAGTATTTGCACAACACTTCGAACGCATTTTTGATTGAAAGCAACAAAATAAAAGCTAATTACTTCCAACTAATTTGCATAAATCAATTCCAACTTTTTTCATCTCTACCTCTCTATCCCTAAATGTCTCTCTTTTAGTGATTTAATTATTTTGATTAATGTATACGAACTCTGAGACTAACGAATGCAATGAATTACAGGTTGTGCTTAAGGGCCAGACAAAGAAGAATATTATTCAATACTTTGTAATAACGTTACGCACACTTACAAGGAATGGATGGGTAGGTCTCGGGCATACATGTGGCGTAAGTGGGGTAGAGGGTAGAGGTGGTCCTCCAGACTAAACATGGCTGTCCTCTCCCCAACTCGAGCACTAAACAAGTTTTTTAATCGACTTTATAGTCAGCTAATCGACAATTTCAGTCTTTAATTCGTTATATATTTTTCAAAACCAGAAATTTTTAATTATAATTTAAAAAATATATATATATACTGTATATACAGTGTATCGCATATAAGCAAAAATCCAAAAGCAGTTTCAGATAATTAGTCGGTTAAAGAGGACATAAGAGAAAAGAAAAAGCAGGAGAGGGAGAGAGAGAGAGCAGGAGGAAGGGAGGGAGAGAGAGAGAGAACTAGTTATCGGAATATATTTTTAAGGAATCATTAAATAGCAAAAAGTTGTTCGAAGATTGCACTGAAATTAAGTTTATTTTAACTCTAACTAACATTAATTGTTTTAAAAGTTTGATTAAACACAGACTTCAATCAAATAAATATCTAAAGTGATATATAATGCGAGCAATTGATGACTTACTCTAAAAAATTCATTATTGATGCGAACATTATGTGGAATAAAGAAAAAGAAATACTACTGAAAATGATTGTATCATTACTCCACTCTTCGCTGTATTAACGACAGATTAATTTGAATCACTATTTACTGCAAAAACTATTATAACATTGCGATAGAGTTAATGCAATCAAATGATAAAAAAATGTTAATTTATAGTCAGGTTTGTTGTAATTCATCTTTAGAGAGAATTTTTAACCATTTCTAACAAACGTTTTCAATAACACATACAAATGAACGCATTTATAGTCTACCTGAGAGTTCACACCCAAAATGGCAACAATTTTCACAACTTTTTTATATTAATTGGTCGAAAAACATTAGCGGAATAGTGACAAAAAACTCTATGTTATAAATGGTAATACCTGTGCTCTGCCCTGTGCCCCGTATGTATAGAGCATAGAGAAGGAAAATAAAGTGTTTTCACACTTAAGTGCCGAAAAGGTTTTTGAACACAACTGGAAAAAAATAATAAAAGCAAAAGCGAAACAAATATTTGTTTGTATGAGAACTCGGAGATAGAACTGATGTTTGCATTGTTTGCAAAACTACAGACATTACTAAAACTAAATTATTTTATGACTGCTTTAAACGAATTGAGAAATTAGGTTCAAAACAGACAAACATTATATGAAACACAATAAACAACATAACAGAGAAAATGATAAAATTAAAAAAAAACAATTCTCTAAAAGTCAATTAAATTTAATTCGATTTCATAAATATACAAAGTTAGGGGAAATGAGTGAGAGGGAGGGAAGGGGAGGAAAGGGGAGACGGAATCATGGATGCTAAAAATAAATACTATAAAATAGCAAATTTCATCAGTTAACTGTTCAACTAAATATAACCAAGAAGCATTTTAGCATTATTTTGGAGATGGAGTTAATTAGTGGAAATATCAATTTGAATGTCAAAGATCCCGATCCCGGCCTCACATGACGATAGCACGTCACAAGTCATAAACTCATTTGCCTGTCCTCTGCCTTTGATTATCCGGAATATAATTAGTGACAAATAAATTAAATTCTCGAATCGATGTTTTGAGATAAGGTTAAAATTTCAAATATTTTTTATTTCCAAACATTTGATCCGATTTGGAGAAAAGAAATTGAATCGAAACTAAGAATTATTTGAGAAAAGTTGCTTGATATCGAAGAAACGAGAAAATACATAGAGTAAGTGCTGTTGTAATCAATAGCTTAAAAATAGAGTCTATTTATTATATTTATTTTGCGATTTAAAAGTGAAACAAAATAAATGATAAGAGAAGAGAGAGTTTTAAGTCAAAGCAAAAAAAGGTCTTCAAGTCTTCAAAAAAATGTGCAAAAAGAATAAGAAAAATCAAAAGTTGATTGAAAATAGAGTGAAAGAAAAATATATATAAATAAATCACATAAAAAATCTAATCACATGTGTCTATCAGAAAGTAATACTTTTTTCTCTATATAAATAACTCAAATATAAGGCATAGACCAAATATATCAACAAAATAGAAAAACACGAAAATTGTGTAAAGTTGTGATCAAACGAAGTATTAAATTAAAAATCTGTGAGACGTTCAGTGAAAACACAAAACACACCCAAAATAACATGATTTAGAGTAGACTTGAGAGCGGAATACAATTATTGCGCTATTTATTCATTTTTTTATATCTTCTTAAACGCCAATAACTTAGAGAAACCGAAAGACTAGCGAATAATTATAATTTGCAAAATAAAAAATAATATTAAAAATTTAGTGATTGAGAAGATCGCGCATATGTGAGAGTGCGAGAGGAATCAGAATTAAAAAACTTTATCTAAACTAAAGGCAATAAATTGGAAAATACCTAAAGAGAGAAATACAGAGGCGTAACCACTACTGAAAAATATACCAAAAAAAGATAACTCAGAATAAAATTGCGATTAATTTCTCATAAATAATATATTTTATTATTTTCTCAATTTAAAAATAAATTCATTTGACTCTCAATTTCTATATCTAATTAAGTGGCACTAAATTACTGCAATTATATAACAAGAATACAAACATTTTTCATATAAAGCACATTTTCAATGTTATATGGAATTTAATGAAACAAAAAATCAATTTTATTATACAACTGAAGAAATGAAAAAATAAAATATATTAAAGAATAAAGACATTAAAAATTGAAATTCACAAAAAAACTAATCCCAAGAGAAATAAGATAGTATTGAGTATGAAATGCATAGATTGAGTTTTGCATAGATATTACGCCACTATTGGGTTATATTATGATCGAAATCAAGCCATTGGTGATGTGTAGACCTAATTGGAAATGTTGGTCACGTCGTCTCTTCATTTGCACTGAAAGCCAAATGCATCAGAAATTGACAGCAAAACAGAATCAAAGAAGTGGTGAACAGAGAGGAGAGAGAGAAGAGAGCGAAGAGAGTGAGAGAGAAAGTGAACGAACGCTCAAACGCGAAAAATCTTCGGCAAAGATATTCTACTTCTAGTACTCATCTGTTATAATATTAAGGGGAAAGGCCTCACACTTTCACTATGTAATACACAGCACAAGGATATGAACTTTTAAGGGATGGCCAGCAAATCAAAAAATAATGAGATTCTCCTCAAAAACACTACAAAATCTATTAATTTTATATTTGAGCGAAGATTGAAGTCGAATAAAATATAAGACAAGTATTTAATCAAAAGTAGAAACATTGGAGAACAACATATTCTAATAATTTCATTGCATTAATAAATAATAGACTAAACAAAATGTGTTTTAGAAAATATAAATGATTTTTATAATAATTAGAACTCTAATGATGGCACCAATTAATTATATAAAAGAACAAATGATAAGAAAAAAATATCTCATTTCAGCAAAACTTCTTTAAAGACTCTAAAGAAAGTTAAAGAAAATGAATTCAAGAGAAATATATAAACATTAAAATAAATTAGATTTAGACGAGAAATGTTAGACCAGAAAAATGATTTGAAGCCAACGCACATGAGAACACATTTAAGACTAAATTAAAGTAATTTTATCGATTCGTTTAACTAATAAATTCAATTTTCAATGTATTCGAACGCATAGTAAGTGTTGGCTTAAGACTTGTAGGTTTTGTAGGCATTCCATATCATTGCTATCATTAAAACTTTTAGAAATATATATCACATTCAGTAATGACTGGAAACACAACACCAAATCAATTACGCAAACGAACAAAAAGAAAAAATTAAATAAACTTTTATTAATACAGAATACAGTATAAGTGCTTTGAGGATATGGAACACAAATATAAATATAAATATCACTATAAATATGGATCAAATAATTGAAAACTTAATCTGTATTCTGGCTCAGAATTCATACTTACAGTAAATATCATTAGCGATGTATTAGATTAAGGAATTGTTTGCATACGTCTTCGACCGTGAAAACTGAAAATAGAAAGAAGTAAATGAGAAAAAAATGTTCCGAACATTCATTTCAATATATATCTACTATATTATAGCGATATACTGAGAAATATATAATAATATTATGTATAATATAATAATAAGTTATTACTGTAGTCGAGAAAAAGCCATTAAGTTTTAGTAGACTTGTGGTGATTGTGCACAAGAGAGGGATTGAGAGAGAGAGATGGGGAGGAAACGGGAGAGAGAGCACATTACCAGCAAAATAACACTTATATTATCACTTCTAACAGTTCTGAATCCAATATAAAATAGTCTTAAAATATACAGACATTCAGACATTGCGAGTCCGAAAGGGAATGTGTGTGTAGAGAGAGATTGTGTTATGATTCGGGCATTTGGGCCAAACAGACCAACAAAAAGCAGTGATAGTTAGTGACTCGTGTCGGCCAAACACAGCACCAAATGGCCACAAATGTGTCATAACTGGATTCGAGATAATCATAATAATGGCGATGCGTTCAACAAAAGTACAACAAAACTAAACAAATCTATTGGAGAAGTGGTCGCCACTAAAGACCAGAAATATCCGTTCACTCACTCCAACTGTTTGTTGAATAACTTCATTATTATATTTACTTCTCATAAAAAATAATTTTATTTTTGGCCCAACTATACACACAATGCGAGCAAAAAGAGGATAAGAAAAAAGTGAAGAAAAATAGTTTCGAACTAATAGACGGAAAAATAAAAGAAAATTTCAAAGAACTATAAAATAAAGATTGTTTGGAATAGCAGTTGAATGCAGAAGACGTAAAGTGTATAAAAATTGTTCCAAACGTTCGGCGATAGGTATAGACATTCATTTTTATGAACACACAGAATAAGAGCTACATAACTATACATATATTCAATAATCATATCATAATTTGTAGACAAAAGCAATTCTGAGAATACGATAATCTTTAAAATAAAAAATTTAAACAATTTTCGTATCGATTAATAATCAAATAAAATAATATTATTATAAATAAAATAGTAAAAGAAGGAATAGATTTGTTTTGAAGAACAGTTTCGAATTGATTGCAATAAACAACGAATTATAATGAGAAGAAGAGATGCAAAAGAGTAAAAACATTTCTAAGAAAACATTTCAATAGTTGACGTCTAATAAACTATTTAGGATTAGTTAGTCTTTAGTCTTATATAACGATTCGGTACTGTTTTCGACTGCACTTCTGTTTACAGAATATATCTTTCGGTGTTTCGGTGCTCTTTAACAGTTCTCGACTCTAATGCAAACCAAAAGTTTTGCACATTTGTGGCTATGGATGAGGAATAACAGTAACACTAACTTGTAAGAGAGAGAAATATAAAAATAAAGACCATATGCTATCAAATGCTATCATCTGCTTATATGTCAAACTTTTTAGTTCGGTTCTCAATACGGAGGGAATGCCATCAAAATGATAGCTAAAGCACAAGAGAGTGGAGGAGAAGCAGAGATGGCATAAGACTTCTCTTCATTGGTATGTTTGCACTCTATTTAATCTGAAAGACTTGACATTATATTTATAATATGGACCATAAATGTTATAAAATGCCATAAAATTGATTAGTTTTGTGTTCGTTCGCACAAATGAAAATATTTTCGCAATTCTTTTGATTTTTGAGAATAAGAAACAGAAAAAAATAAATTCTTTTTATACATAAAATAAAAGAAAAACAAAGAAAAGAAATGCTTGACTCAAATGAAAGAAAATTGTATTATATTTGGCTTTTGTTAACACAAAAAATTAATGAAACGTTTATATCGAATAAAATTCGTTAACAATACATAAAACAAGAAAATGTTTGCTTCCGAACAACAAATATATTGTATTCGAAAATTAATTTTCTTTAAATTTAATGATTGAAAAGATTCGAATAAAAAAGTGGCGAAAATGCTATTATATTAAGAAAAGAGAAGCAAAACGTCTTATATTAAGTGAAAGAATGTTAAAATTTATTGGTTTAACAGAGAGTAAAGGCGAGTATAGAGTGAAAAGGTTTACTACAAAAAAGTGACAATATTTTTGATGTCAATACAACTGATGACAATAAATGTTGAAACAAAAGCCAATTACTATAATATAAAACTGAAAACAAAGAGACTATAAGCGAGACAGCAATGAGAAAAGAAAAGGTCGAACAGAAGTAGTGGTCGACCCAAGACATAAATTCTTGAAATAAGTCATAAATATAGTAAATATATTGGTATCAGAAGAGAAGCAAAAATTTGCCTCAAATGCAAATAAATGCAAATTCAAGCAAAAAAACAAAACTAAATTCAAACATTAAAAGCCGAGTTAAAAAATGAAAGCAATAAATAAAAAGCAACAGAAAAGCCAACAAAACAAACAAAAAATGTGTTCACAAAACCCGTAAAACTATTTGATATATGATAATTGACTTTTTTTCATTTGTCTAAAAGGTTTGTGAGAAAAAATATTTTGCGCAACAAAAACAGTTTAAATCTTAAGCATATGTTCAGTAAAAATACATAACATTTCTAATGTATAAAAAAAGATACCAAAAGTGAGAACAAAATTTCAACACAAAACTCATATCATTTTTAATATACGTTTTAATACAATTTTCAAATTTAAAAAAAATACAACAAATTTAAATAAATATAAAATCAATTTAAATTCACAAAAATTTGGATAAATTTTTCGAAACCTTATTTATGCTCCGGGAAGATAAGGCGGGAATTGTCGATACATTAGACGTTATATTGTATAACATTTCAACAACTTTTACAGTGCGTTAGGAAATGAAACTTTTTTTTGAAGAGAAGACAAAAATACATATTATCTAAATGCAAATTCTAAATAAAAGAAAATACGTTTTTCCTGAATTTGTAAACAAAATTTAAATTTTTATTTCGAACTTCTGATCGGAAAAAAATCAAATCAAAAAATTATCGAAAAGAATATATAAAAACATTTTAAAACTTTTTATTTGGCGCTGAGAGTGAAGTCAATAACAATGAATTAGAATATAATTTAAAAAATATTTTAGAAGCAATGACTCGATTAGAGTCAAAAAGAAGAGCGAAAAAGAAGTTTAATTTGAATGTTGAGTGAAATATAACATTAAAAATATGAAAAAATAAGGAAAAAATCTTTCTTCTGGTTGAGTGGACGGGTAGAGGAGTCTGAGTGCCAATGAAATCCATTTTGAGCTCAGCATGAAATCAAAAATTGGTAAAATACCCCCCGATGTGGCCAAATGAAACGTTTTCGGTGAATGAAATAGCGTTTTATGTATATAAAGAACTTTTTGCGCTTACAATGAATTACTGCAAACAGTGAACTGAAAGTAAGACTTTTAGAGTCAGTACTGAAAAGTACTGCAAAAGTGGGAATCGTTTGAAATATGAAGATTCAAAGATTGAAGTGAATGAGAGACTGAATATAAAAGAGATGAACGAATGACTGAACGCAACAGTGGTGTAGATCTGAGACCAACTCAACAACACTTTTGCCAACACTTTGTGAATCCAAGTATTTCAACAGATTATCGATAGAAGAGGAGAAGAGGAGCAGAAAAATGGATAAAAATAAAACACAAATCAAAATAAACAGTTTAAAAAACAATAAATTCGAAAATCGATCAAGACCCTTTCCAAACTAATAATTACCCAACCATTAAAATAATGTTTAAATCCGTTTTCAGCCGAAAAAACGACAAAAATGTCTGGAAATTAATTGTCGAGATTTGATAGATTAAAGAATTATTAAATCAATTAATGATCAAAAATATGGATAAATAAACAAAAATTCTGGCACTGATTGGTTACGCCACTGGAGAGTGGACTGAGAGACGGCTCATATAAACTATTTAAGTGCAGAAGAGGAGAAAAGAAAGAAAATTTTTGCTTCTTTTCAAACAGCAATCACTAAAATTTGAAGTACGGCTGAGAGGACTGAGAGAGCGGAGAGTCTGGAAAATAAACCGAAAATACGAAATACAGTATTTGTATAGAAAAGCCATTTTCGGACTACAGTTAAAACTCTGAGGTCTCGGAACGCCTTCTCTGACAGCAAAAAGAGAACTCATTTCTGTCTACAGTATCGCCAAAAAGAGTGGGTCTCAAGAGAATAGAGAAGTGAAAGGAAAGGAAAATCTAAATTAAATTGTTTGCCACAGAAGAACACAATTCCAATGATATGCTAAAGAGAGCGCCAAAAAAGTAATGCCTAAAACGCAAAGATTTTTGGGGCCAAACACTACACTACACTGTAGTGACTACAGTATATACAGTATATATTGTACAAATGTATATTATATTCTTTTCTATTCCTTTAAAGATTAGCATTTAGTGACGAATAAGAGATGAGTTATTCTCTACTGTCTGTCAAACCGAGAAACTATTATTTGTTGAAAATCAAAACATATATTTATGCAAATAATTATGAAATTACAATAATATTTATGTTAAGCAGTGTATGCAAGTGTATGAGTGAATGGAGTGTTGGCTACAAAAAAATCCTATTCTCTTGTCTGAAAATGCGGTCAATATTATGACACGACTTAATACCAATGCATAGTAATTGAACGCTAATCTCGTTATTCTGATAAACACTACACATATCTAAACAACTATTTCTTTGCGCTATCAGTCAATAACTACAAGAATAGAGAAATATTCGACTCATATATGAAAAACATTAAGAATAACATAACATAACATAACACCAAAAGAAATAGAATAAATATATATTAAAAGCAATCAATAATAAAAAAGAAAATATATATTCAATCAAATTATTGAATACATAATATAGAAAAGTCACAGAAAATAGTCATTTATAACAAACAAAACAAATGATTTGCAAAAATATATATAAAATATGAGAAGTTTTACAAATAAGAAGTGAACATAAAATGGACGGAAATATCAATAACAGGGAATTGGGATTTAATTCAATTAAATCTCTAAAATAGAGTACAAATCGGTTAAATTTGGTCGAAATGGTTGTGTTGTCCTTAACTATCCTTAATCTTCGTCTTAGAGATAATCTATCAACAGAACAAACAGCCTGTGCTCACACAAGCACTGCCACTCCCAGACCCTGGGCTCTGACACAAACGCTAGCCTTTTATTGAATAAGATTTCAATTAAGCTTTTGTTCGCTTTATTTCAAATAATAATAATTCAATAGAACTAAGGATTAATCGACGTATCGAACAAGGCTTTCGAGTTTGTTATCAAATATATAAACATTAATAATAAAATGTTTTAATATTTAAATTAATCGAAATTACATTTAAACAAAACAACAAAACTTTATTCAAATAATTAAAATGTTGTGAAACTCGAAAAACACATCAAAATGTTTGGCAAACCAGAGCTCTGACAAGAAAGTCATTTGCAAAGAGAGGAATACCGAAAGAAAGAAAAGTATATTTATATATATTTTGAATAAAAACTTAATATAATTACCGGTATTTGGTATTTGCGAAATACAGTACTAATCAATTGATTTGAAACGTATTGGGAATTTGTTGACTTAATACAGATAACAGTATACACTATACAGTAAAACGAAAACATTTGAGCGAATGAATAAAAATCTAATTAAAGTTTGACTAATAGTTTGAAAACTATTCTCAAAACTGCTAACTCGGTTTCACATCCCATCCAAATTGGACTCAATTTCTAATTCAATTCATTTCTATTTTACTATTTTTTATCAGTTATTATATTAGACGCGAATTAGTATTCCATTCGAGTTCATGTGTTTCGACTAAAATTCAATAAAAGCTTACGTTTGGTATTCGGGAAGAGAGGAGAGGACTGACTAAAAGCCCAAAACCCAAACGGCTATACAATCGCTAACAATAGCTAATGATTAACAACAAAAATATACTGTATTTAGAAAAACAACTAAATTGTTAGGAAATAATTCAACTTTATATATGATATACAACTTTATATACAAAAATAAATATTTAAATAAACTAAAAAATATATACATTTCGACCAAATTTCTAACATTAATTGCATATAAAAAGGCTATAAATTGTTTATTACTTCTCTCACTCACTATTAAAATACTATTTTAATTGCAATAAAAACTAAAATAAATAAAAACAAAAGCAATAAAAACAATATCAAAAAGATTATCAAAACTATAAATAAATGTAAATATAAACTAAATGTACAGAAAATTAATGCAATAAATAAAACGCGAAAATAGTTTTAGTTATGAATTGAGAATTGAGTTCAGAGACACTTGGGTTTGGGTTTGGGTTTGAGTTTGGATTTTGGTTTTGAATTTCAAACTTTGGTTTGGATTTCAAGTGAGAAAAAAAATATTTTTGTTTATGGTTTGTGTGAATGAGTCTGAAATTGAGAACAAAAGATAAGATTTGAGAAAAATTAGAGATAATTATGCGATTACTTAGACTAAGATTTATGGAGAAGTTTAGGCGAAAATTGAGCACAAATTCGGTTTTAAGTGATTTAACTCACGATTTGATGTGAACTTACATTCAATTAATGCTGTTTTCATATGACATCGGATTTGTTATTCAAATTTAATTCATTAAACAATTTAAGTCTTGTTTAACAAACTTATTGTTATTTTAAGTTTAATTAACAAATCATTTCAATTCAATCATTCACTAGATTTCAGTTAAACGACACGTTTTGGGAAACAAATTATTTTCTCAAAATCACATAAAATCCAAATAAAAAGTTTGTATTCAATGCAAATGTCTTTGATATACAAAACAAAGTTATAAATGAATAAATCAAATCCAAAAACAAATATTCAAAAATAAAAACAGTTGTTATTACTCAACAAAAAAGCGATTAATTCATTGCATTTGCAATAGTTATCAATGCTTTCAATGCTTTTCAAGTCTCGTCTAAACAATCGAAATGTTGAACACATTTAGCGTTAGATTTGGTAATTGTGGCTAAAGTTTGCAATCAATGCAAAACTGAATTAATATATCGATAAAACAGTTTTGAAGTTAAATAAACTTTGAGATGAAGTCGATCTGAAAAACTAGTTTCACAACAAATATAAGGTTTAAGTCGAAAGCAAATGCGTTAACGAAACGATGTTTTGCTCCGAATGTATCCAAAGCTCAAACGAGACTGAAGTCTAACACTTGAATGCATGCAAACCAGACGTACAGTCAGTCAGTCTTCCTCTCATTCCCAACCAGCTCTGCATCACTACAGATATGTCTAACAAATAATTACGTCGACAAATACCTTGTTTGGTCCATGTTAATTCTTTATTTCAATGATACTCTTATAAAAACAGTATTATTTAAGTCATAATTAGATAAATCTATTAAATGAACTATCGATTAGATAATTAAACTTTATATTAAACTTAGTATTTTAAATTCAGAGTAAATAACTGAATATAACATAAAGTATATATTTAACGTTTTGGTTGTTTACTAAACCATAGATCTCATACTCAAACTGTGTTACATTAATAGCTTTTTACTAAACCCTATGCATTTTTATGTCTTTCCATATTTAGACAACACTGTAAACACTACACACAACTGAATGTGCCCACACTCTCATAATGATTATTACGATGTATGTGCAATAAATAGTGTTTGTGTTGATTCTTGTATTATATTTAATTGATAGAGAGGGAACTGGAAGAGGGCAGAGAGGAGTGCGAGAGCACAGGTAGCAAATGGTGGTTAGAAAGCGGAACGAATGGATTGTCTGAATCATGAAAATAGTTTTCGCAATAAAAGATTTGATTGACCTTGAATTGGATGCTTAGTTTGTCACTTGAGTTGAGCTTTTAATTGGTTTCATAGAAATTATTATTTCATTACTTAGAGTCTAACAGTCATTACATTTATTTGAGAAAAGATTTTTAAATTTCAAATCACTTTCGTATTGAACGCTTTGAAAAAACTTAATAATTGGAAAAATACAAAATAATTTAAAAATAATATTTAAAACTTAATCAGATTTAATATAATAAAGATTTAAATTTAAAATAAATTAGAGATTGAAAAGGTCGGTGATCCAGGGGGAATCAGGGGTGAGGTTTTGGGAAACAAATTTGGCACTAATCTAGAGATGGATCAGTAAAGATAATTTTTTTTAATAAATTAATTATGTTTTAAATTTGATCAGATTTTAACTAAATTTAACTCCAATTTAGACACAAATTTTAATTGTGCTCTAAAATACTCAAAACACATAATGGGAACTCAATAAATACCAATTTTCTAAATCAGGGGAATTATTGAGTGTTTCCCCTTTTTCAGTTCCTGTAATAAATAGCCCTCTAATAAAATTATTTAATTACTTTACTCTTGAGATAACCAAGCTATAACTTAAGAAACAATGCATTATACAATTATGTTTCAGTATGTCTGAATTAAAATGTTAGGGCTCTCAATCTTTTATGTTTGGTTGATAATATGGACAAGGATAAAACAACAAATAAAAATTGATCCGAAATTGTAGTTTAATTCTATTTAATAGAATTTAATTGAAGGAAAAACAGAAACTTTATTTGATCTACTTAAAATTTTATGTAAACTGTTTTTATTGGGCATTAGGGGTACTTTAATCGAGTTGTATAACCAGTACAGGTAGTAGATTAGGTACGGAACGACTAACACCTCTACTGTATCTTTGATTGCCCTTGCTTCAATTGGTCAGAAGCACTGTTTCGTGTCTGAAGTGCAAACAAATTTATTCAAATTTATATTTCCTCTGTTTTTCTCTTTTCTTTTCAGATGAACTAAAGACATCAAAATATATATAAATTAATGTTTTTAGTCTTTTGCAGAATAATAATGTATTTTCGAACTCATGCATACATTTAGTTTAGTTATTCTTTATGAAAATGAGTCGATTCTGTGTTTAGAGCACATGTTTGTAATGCATTGAAATGTTAGGCAAAGAATGCGTGCATTACTTTAATTGGATTGTTTACGGCGAGCCTCAGCTCTGTCTCTCACACTCTATACTCTATTCCTTTTTCCTCTTCTAGTCTTTGCTCTTACGTAAAGATTAGTCTCGAAAATACAAAATAACTAAATCTACAAATATTAATGATCAGAGTGTGGCATCAGAGCTATGCAGGAGATGAACATTTGCATTAAAGAGCTTATGCTTTATGTACAAATCTTCTATGGCTCTTCTACTGAGTATATGTCTAATTGACGAGGGCTAATTTTCTTTTGGTAAATTGGAATGCTTATTGAAATTAATATATTTAATTTGAATTATAAAAGTAATTACAATAATAAGTAATAGGTTGAAACAAAAGAAAGACAAAAATAAATAAATAAATACAGTATTTATTAATTTTGAGTCAAACAAATCAATATGTCTAAAAACGTAAATTATTTAGTTTTATATCAATGTGAAGTTTATCAATCTGTATTATCAAATCAATTATTTTTAATAAAAATAATAATTAACTCAAATTTTTTAAAAACATTTGTACAGTATTATTTCGAAAAATATTAAACAACTTAGTTAAGTGTAAGCTATTTTAGACTAATGTCTTGTTGTTGTACTAAATAGTGTGAAGAGTTTGAATGAGTTTCAAGTGATAACAAGACGAGCGAAACACTGAATCGTTTGGAATTAGAGGAACGACTGTATAGAATATGTTTGGTATTAAACGAATGTAAAAATGCATTAATAAAAAGAAACTGTATTTAGAGAAACAGTTTGGATGTGTATGAGTGCTCCCTTGCTATGAATCTATGGGAATAATGAACCGTAAAAAGTGAGACAACGAATGGAAAAATATTTTTTGATGTCAGACTCAAGAATGATGGAAAAGAAAAGAGAAAAATTTGTAAAAATAAAAATTTATGAGTTATTATAATACTGTACAAAAAATCAATTAATCAATAGACATAAAAAATAGTATTGATGTTTAGTCTTTATATATCAATTTGCAAACAATATAATTTATCTTTTGTATCATTGCTTTATTATTAATCAATTGATCGATTTAAGTATTTTTCAGTACAATAAACAAATTATTTAATAATTTATGCTTAATAATTGGCTTATTGTTTATAAATTGTTTGATTAAACAATTTTGATTAAAATTTATTTAATAACTATAAAGAATACGGTAACAACAAAACTATGAAAAATACCAAAGACACTATTTTTATCTATGATTGTGTTTTTTTTAATCAAAAACTTAAAAATAAAAATTAGAATATTCTTTGCACTAAATTTGTACTAATGTAATACCATTTAATTTAGATAAAATAAACTATTTATATTTTAAAATTTATAAATATAAATTTTGTAACAATAAAATCTAAACACAAATTGTTAATATTAACGTTTTCATTTTCAATGCATATGAATCAGATAATGTTTAAATCAAACCATAATCCGATTTAATTAATCGATTTGTTCCGGTAGAGATAGTTTAAAGAATGCAGAATTTATTTCTTTGTTGTATTCTAATACTTTAAATTTGAATTTTTTTTTTAATTTTAATTTAATTCATCAAAACTATTAATGAGGGAAAAAGTATATAATTTTTCAAAACTTTCTTTCCAAATGTTTTTACTTTAATGTTGTGACGAATTAATTAACAGTTCAATAGAAAGAAATTTTCAGCAAACGTTGGCACAAACCCGAGCAGCACCTGCTCTGTACCCAAAGTTCTCAACAATTTATATTTGACTATATTTTGAGCTCTATTTTCACTTTTCTTTCGTAAGCCTTAATTATTTTCATTCGAAACACTAAACGATAATAAATAAAACGAAACACAAATGAACCTTAAATTGCGAATA
Organism: Belba bartosi; assembly: GCA_034693685.1. Classification (NCBI taxonomy): domain Eukaryota; kingdom Metazoa; phylum Arthropoda; class Arachnida; order Sarcoptiformes; family Damaeidae; genus Belba; species Belba bartosi. Next base: position 9,131 of record JAQFXP010000077.1, on the reverse strand, counting down.
AGAAATACTGAAAGAGGATATACCGGCGCTCTTAAGTAGATGTAATTAACTTTTTCTTTTATTTTAACAATGAAAACCCCAACTGATTCGTTAGTAGTTCTTGATCATTAAATACAGTAGACACTAAAGAAAGTTATGCACAAAATATATTGTTTTTTAAATACATAAAACACATATTTTAAAGATTTAAACAGAATTTTACTTAAATTATTTTAAAAGCATGATTATAAATTGATGTATTGCTATTTAAAAGTTATTTTTGTGCAAAAACAATAACCCTATTAGTTTATGTTTTACTTTAAAACAACTCCTTTTTGAATTATTAAAATTTTTTATACATAAACTTTTAGTAAGTTTATATATAAAATTTATATTTTAACCCACTATTTTAATTTATAATAAAATTGTTAATTTTAAATATAACTCTTATAAAAATGTTTACATATAAATCAAATATTATATATATACTGTTTTATAATTCATAAATATATAATAATAAAAGACTGACATAACTTTTTTTTATGCTAACAGTATTAAATTATACTAATTGTTGAAAAATGTCCAATTAATTAAAGTAGATTAGGATTTAGGAATACAAAAAATTAGAAATTTGTTCAAATTTATACTAATTCTCTAAAGATATTATAAATTAAAAAAATTATAATGTCTTGACATTTGGAAATAGTTCACAACTTTTAAAATATATAAAGTTATGCTTTTATCTTAAAATAGAAAACATTTTTGAACAATTGGGTTATTGATTAAAATTTGCATTTTAAAACATAAAATAAATAGTTTTAAAAATTATTTTGAAAAAATATTCAATACAACAAAATTCAAACTAAAAATATTGATTGAATGGGTGTTCAAAAAAATGGTTCAATGAATAGATACACAATTAGTAATCTATGCATCGATTTTAAATCAATCTTATTGTAAGTCTTAAAACTTTCTTTTCTAAACAAATTTTTATCAGAATTTTAGTAAAACTGAAAAATTAGTTTTAAAAAGTTTTTTCTCGATTTTAATCTACAATCTATTGTATAGTTGGAAGAAAAGTAGAAATAAATAAATTGCAAATTGATTTTTTGAAACAAAGCAAAAATGTTTTACGTATTTCACAATAAAAATTGGAAAAAATATTTTTTTAATTCTATTGTATTAATAAGTCTTACTTCAAGTGATTTGTTTCGAGTGACAGATTTAGATTAATAACAATTAATATTTAGAACTTGAGTTCAGAAGCATTTTTGTTATGAAAAAGGATTTTTGCGAATTCTGCTAACATTAGAGCACTGTATGGACTGTTAGAACGTAATTATATAGAGAATTAAAACTTCTCTATTGTTTGTTCATTGATTGCTTGATCTCATTATTGTAATAACTTTTAGATTGCAAAGAGATGTCGATTGCAAACAAATAAGTAGATTATTATCAAAAGACAAAGTAAGTCAAGAACTGAGTTAAGCCGAAGATAAATGATTTTTCAAACGATTTTTCTGTTTAGAAATAGAAATTGCTGTAGAATTTGTCACTCAATACACACTTAACTCAATTGACTTCTATTCATAAATCATACATAAAAACAGAGATAAGATATTTTGCATAATTCCCAAACAATTCAATTCGTATGAAATACAGAGATAAGTAATTCTTTTCAAATAATTGATAATATTTTTTCCGCTGAAAAATGTTTTTTAGAGCTAAATATAAATTGTATTTTGATAACAAAACAAGGAATGGAATATAAAAGAACATCTTTTGGTTGGCAAAGGCGTGGATTGAATATTGATTGTCAATTACCAGACATAACAGTCATTCAATATGCGAATCAAGTTTTACATTCAGAGCCATCAAAATATATGTTTGAAATTATTTTTCTTTTCTTATTCGAGTAGAGTATTAAGCAATCGGTAAAATATTCACAAAAAATCCAATATTTTTACATTTTTGTACAATTAATTAATTAATTAATTTGATATATTCTTAACAAATTGAAATAATTTTTTGAATATATCAAACAAAGAATTTAATATCAATTTAAATACTAAACTTTTATATAAATTATTTGCAAATTAAATCAATAATGTAATGCAAACGAATGTTTGAATCACAAGAAACTAAAAAATATAGAAATAAGTGAAAGGCATAGAAAATCATTTGACGGCATTTGTTGGCTTGAGTTGAAAAAAAATTGCGAATTATGTCGATTTGAATAAAGTGCTGGAGAGCTGAGTAAATGCAAAAATGTCTTAAATTAAGTTATAATTGACTATCGCATAGCAGAGTACTGAGAATTTGGAACAGTAGGCAAAAATGTGCTATTGATTAGGGAATTCGCAATCAAATTCTGTTTCGTTAGCCAGCCTTACAGTGCAGAGTATATGACCTAAAGTAAGAAATAGAATAACTAAATGTTAGTTAATTCCGGAGCCAATACATGAACTCATAGTTCGCTATCACTTATTAGCAGCAAAAGAGTTCTCATATTTTTAGATATACTGTATTCCAGTTAATGGCTCTCAGATATGATATGAAAAAAATATGAGAGAAATTACAACGAATACCAGAAATAAGATTTTGATTATTAATAGTAAGCCTTCACTTCACCGACTTTTTTGCTTTATTCCGTATTGAAGATAATTGGGCTTTACTTTGACTTTACTTTATTCGTTATTTTTTTATGAAAATATAAGTTTTTCTCTATATATCTGTTAATATAATGAGTTGAGTAACGAATGAGAAAAAAATATTCATTTTTTCTCTCATATGAAAGTCAAGTCATGGCTAAAAGTAATGTCAAAATAGTTCTATTTTTTATATTAAATTTTTGAAAATGTATAACAGTTTTAAAATGGAAAAACTGTGTTTTCATCGGCAAAAAATGTAATAAACTTTTGAAACTATGTTTGAAATACAAATTAGATGTGAAAAACAACTTATAAATTTTTAATCCAATGTGTCATTCGTTCATACATTCCAAACATATATATATTTTTTAATGGCAGAGAAAAACGTATTTTAAATTCTTAAATTCTTTATTAGAAAAACTTATAGAACATATAATTTTTATCGATCTCTTCGGAATGTTTTTCCCTTCCCTTTCTTACTCCCTGTGCTCACGAGAGCATCACTTCTAAATAGTTCACTCATCCATCCATCCATCCATTCATACATCCATTCTATATATGAGTTCCCATTTTTGATAAATTGTGTAGTTTTCAAAAATTATAGTTCAATTCAGACTGCGATGACTTGGGATACAATTTTTCAAATAATCGTCTGAAGAAAAAAATAAGAAAAACTTTTCGATTCTTATGAAGAAAAACTCGTCAGAAGAAAAAGTTAAGCGAATGTATAATACAATAGATCTCTAAAAAGTGGAGCAATAGGTGAGCATTAATTCAGAGAATGGCTGAATATTCTTCTGAAGACCAACTTTAGTGACGCTTGAATTGTATAGAAACAGAAATAGAAAATAATCGGCTCTTTGAGTGACTTAAGAAAATTGAATTTCATTTATAAAAGTAATAAATGAAATACTCGTCGATCGATATGACGAACAACTTTGAAACGCACGAAACCGTAGAAACATTTTATCATATTTGAGATGTTATATTGGATTCGTTTTTGCAAATATATATGAATTTATGGAAAAGAAATTCAATTTTTTTGACTCAAATATTTAGAGCGAATTTATATAAGATTTAACTTAAATGGAGAGAACTTTGCAATAATTCTCAGGTCAGCTGAATGTCTGCTTAAAGTACTCTATTATAGGTTCGACTCTTTGAACTCAACCAAAAAAGTAAAAAAATTTATGACAAAATTGCCAAAAAAATTGTTCAATTTTCGATCGAATATGTTTTGCCTCTCCTTTCAAATAAAAAGTTTATAAAACGGATTTTCAACAGAAGATTATTGACGCTCTAAGGTATAGAAAGGGTCTCTTAATTATTTATGAATGTTCTGTTCATTAATCTTTCGATGGCTTATATTTAAAATATTTTTAGATTTTTATGGTCGCGCAGATCAATAAGCAATGGCAGAGGGGAGAGAGGGGGAGAGGGGAGGGGAAAGATGCGAGAAATATAATTATTTGATGAAAACTATTAGAAAATACTTTATTGTTTCGCAGATTTAGAAACGTTGCAAACAAGTTGAAATCCTTTGAGAATAAGTAAATCGTTTGATAATTTCATTTTGAATTAACCCATCAAATGAAATGACAGTCTTATTCAACATTTAGGATCAATTGGAAAAACTGTTTAGTTATAAATTGAAAATAATCCCAATATTCGAGTATAACTTATAGCATAATTAAGTTCAAGTGCATCAATAAATTAAATATGTTTTGCAAAATTCCAGTTATTGAACTATCATTGAGCACTTACCTAGGGCAATCGACACAAACGCACACCTAAAACATGTTCATCACCTCTGGACCGGCTGTTTGGAAATCTGTAACACTTTTATGACATGCAATCAAATATTAATTATTAATTAATAACAGAGTAGAGTATAGAAAAGATATTTTTTTATATAAAAATTTATATAAAACAAAATAGAGTTCAGAGCAAAAGAGAAGACATATCAGTTCGTAATGTATTGACTTTATAATGACTCGATTCCGATATAAAGTTAGTAAATATATTATGAATATTACTTATACTGGAATATACAGTAATATGTATTATGTTATACCAGTAGTCAACTTATCCGGAACAAAGTTAATAAATGCAAAAATTTTTATTAACACTCAAACTGAACATAATATGAAATAACTATATAATTATTAATCAGAAACTCGTCGTCGAACTGCTATCTACTGAAGTCAAAGTCATATCCAAATAGAGTTTAATCATATCTATCAAAGCAATGAATTTTGAATGTTTTCAAAATATAAATATAATTTTCGGAAATATATGCTTTAATTAATTTTTATCTGAGAGAACAGAGACGAGAGAATCCATATCAGGCGCTGAGATGTAGAGAAAGAGAAATGAATGAACGAAATATAATTTGTTTTATTTATGAATGTGTTTTTCATCGCAAACCCAACCAATGTTTTACTGCATTTAGTTCTCTATTCGTGTATTCTCTGTATTCTCAGCTTCTAATGCCTAATACAGAGTATATGAGTAATGCATTCGCGGAGTTAAGGCTTACTTCAGAGAGTGTTTTCAGACAACAAACTCTTAATATTTATAGAGAAAGCAAAACATACTTTTAGTAAAACTTATGTAACGATCTCTGGGGTAATGAGAGAATGCATACGAGTCGCCAAACACTCGCTTTTCTATGTTATGATTTCAGACTTAGCCGACGTATGAAAACCAATGGAAGCGTTTGAAACGCTTTTAAGTACTGAATACAGAATATTGAAAGCAAAGCACAGAACTCAGTCGAAGAGTAGAGAAAACTAATGCTAATCTCTTTGGGATTCGATATAACTGTTCGATTCTAGAGAACTAACTCCGAAATGAGGCAAAAATCAAATTCAAACTACTTTTCAAACAAATCATAAAATGGACTTTTAATGAGCACTCGATTCACTCAGTTTTCGCATAATTTGTTCAATTTTAATAAATAAATATTTTATTTTAGTTTTAATACAGTTATGTATATGTGTTTAAATATCAGATAATTTCTAAATGTTGTTAAATGTTGATGAAAATTAAATTAAATTAAATGTTTTTAAATTATTGATATATTAATTAATTAAAATAAATTAATTTTTATTTCAATATCTATGTTTTCTAAATTGTTCTAGCATGTTTTTATAGCAGATTTGCCGTATTTTATATTTAAAAATTTTTAAGTAACAAACTATTTCTTTATATAAAAATAAATAAATAATATGATTAAATACAAGTGTTAACAAACTGTGTAGGTTGGTTTGAATTTCTAAAAGTGTTCAATTCTATCATTTCAGCGCAAAGTTATACATTAAGTGTAATTAAAGCAAAAAATAATTTCACTCGAAGTCAAAGTTATTAAATATCGGCCAAAATCAAAGCCAACAACATATTGATTTGTCTCAAAATTAGTTTTTACTTTAAGTTAATAAATTAGAAAAACCTATTAAAGTAAAAATAATTTTATTAATTTTTCTTGCTGCATATTAATGTTATAGAATTTGTATCCTAACTAAAGTTTAATTTTTTTAATAAATATATATTTTTAATTCAATAAAATATGTTTCAAATTAAACATTAATTTTAGTTTCTATTTTTTTAATTCTTATAATTATTTATTTTAATTATTCTAAACTCAATTTTTACTAAATCAAATTTAAAAAGAACAAAAATTTAATCTTTAAAATCTTAAAATTTGTAATTTAGATAATAATTTTATTAAAAGTTGTTAAAAAATACATACAAATTTTGTAATTTAAATAATTAAATTAAAAGTTCAATAAAAACGTATTTAATTAATTAAAAATTTTATTATTATTTTATTATTATTTAAATTATAAAATTTTGAAATTTTAAAGATTAAATTTTTAATAATGTTATATATATTAACAAGACTGGCCATTATAATCTTAATACATTTTCGAAAAAAAATTTGCTAAATTTCATTTGCTAGATTTTTAAACCCTTCATACCTAACGCTTTATAATATTAATTTTGCCTATAAATTACAAAATAATACATTACAATTACCAGTTGCAAGCTATTAAAGAAACCCGTACATTTGCCAAACGTCTTGGGTGGCTGGCAAATTATAGAATAAATACGTCTAATAAAAATGCCTTTGGCGGCTGGCAAAAAATAAAAATTTTAGTATTTTTTTAAACCTTATACTGTATGTCAAACACACTGATTTGCTATTTATATAAAGTAAAATATAAAGAATAGTAGCAACTATTGGCAGCTGGTAGAATTTAAAAACAATAATATTTCTTCTATTAATAATTGATGGCGGTTTTATCAGGCTAAATCAATTTGACGCCAATATACTTAATTCTCTTTATTAACAATTTTAAATATTTAGCTTTACCGATTATATGTCAAATCCATTATTTCTTCAGACTACAAGACAAAACTATATATACATTCCTTCGAAAATATATTAAAAATTAATTTTTTGCAATTTAAAAGTTTTGTTATTTAACATTGTAAATAAGTCTTGTGTACATTTAAGCGAGATTATTTTGTTGATAAATTTTTAAAATACACAATAAAAAGTTTATAATTTTAAATATAAAAAGACTTTGCACTCAAAGTAAACGTACAGATTACAGTAATAAGAAATAGCCGGCTAAGTCAGAGGATATGGAATATAGCTAACATGTAAAATTAAAACATTTTTTAAACCTTAAGGAGTAAAAGAAAAAGCAAAATAGTAAATAGTTTTTTTTGCAATTTTTGTATTTTAATTACCGTAAATGTAATAAGAATCTTTGACTTTTTGGCAAAACATAAAAAATACTAATTTATTAAACCAAAACTCAACAGAATTTTGCTTTTTACAATCAGTTTGATTATTTAGACATACTTTTTTGGTCAATCCTGTATTTGCTAAACTAACAATTATACAGTAGTTAACTATAATTAACTACCCTGGGAGGGGGGGGGGTCAGAAAAGTCTTTTTTAATAACCAAAAGATTTATGTAATTAAGATAGAATTTATCTGAGTTTAAATTAAATTTAAAATAAGTTTAATTTAAATTTAATTTATTTAACTATATCTAAACCGAATTTAGCACCAATTTGCAAATTGTAAAAAATTTCCCAATTTTGGCAAAAAACTAAAAATATTGTCACTTATGTGGCAGGCAAAACTTAGAGAGAGATATTTTTATGGACCGAATGTCAAAAGGAATAAATGCCAGTTTTAAAAATAAGGTGGAATTTTGACCTAATCTCCCGCGATCTGAAACCCTATATCAGATAATTAATTAAACAAAAGAATTTATTTATTATTATATTATACTATATTTTAAAAATTGCTAAATACAGTATAATAAAATAAATACAAAAATAAAGATGCGCAAGTATATATTAAAAATTTAAAAGCAACAATTTGCCAATATTAGCATTAATTATCAATTTTTTTTTGTAATTTACTTACTTTTTGCTTGTTAGAGATATTATTTAAACAATTGTAAATTTGTAAGTATAAGTTATAACTGTATATTTAATTGATATTTTTTATTTAATATAAAATATTCAATACATTAAAGTAATTTAATTATAAGATCTTATCAGAAAATAAATTTCTACTAAAGTTTATATCTATTTAGGTCTAAGCCTGCTTATTTTTAAAAAATCAAAAATGTTTTAAATTTTAAAATTTAAAATTCTTTATTGCAATCATAATGTGCTTATCTTCTTATATAAATGCAATGAACAATATTTGATGGCGACCTGAAAGCAATGTTTTGTAATTTCATCCAAAAATAATTCCATTTCTGGTTATTTCTCATAAAACAAAAATTTTATACATCTGTAAAGAAACAGTAATTTGTAATATAAGTTATATATAGATATTACTGATTGTAATCGGTTTCAGAACAGTTAGAAAAAATAGAATGAATGAGAAAAATGAGGAGAAAGTAGGAAAGGGAAGGTTTGTTCGTAAAAATAGTAGAAATGAATTCGAAACCATGTTTTTGATGGCAACAAATTATTTGAAGAACCGGCGGAAAAATTGGAAAAAATGAAAGCAATCAAACGAATCAATTTTAGGTTTTGGTTTGCGGAATGTCATCCAAACACATAATACAATTCGTAAAATAATATCCGAAAAATAGATAACTTTTAAAGTGAAATATAAGTACTTCGGTGTAAATAAAATAATGTATCGCTTGACTAAGTTTTTTTCTTAAATCTATTTTAATTTCTAATTTATAATAATAATAATAATAATAATAATAATAATAATAATAATAATAATAATAATAATAACTTGTAACAATTTTAATCAGGGATCGAGAAGGTCGGCCAATCCAGGGGAGGATTAGGCAAGGAATTTTTCTTAAAATTTTGGCCAAAAACCTAGGGGGGGATAAGGGAGGGGATTTTTCCAAAAACGCTAAAAAACCTATATATTTATGATGAAATTTTCCCCAATTTAACTGGATTTAAACCGGATTTAGCACCAATTTAGGGAAAATTTCCTA
>JAQFXP010000076.1:0-50979 GCA_034693685.1 Belba bartosi | reverse complement strand
CAGTTCTTTCGATAGATTTGAGTTCAGAATTTGAGTCATTATTTCACGATTTGTGAACAGTGTTTGCGATTGGGTTTGGGTTTGGGTTTGGGTTTGGGTTTGGGTTTGAGTCGATACGAGTCGACGGTCTGACGTCATCGACGGTCTGTCGATTGGTTTTGATTGGCATTGAGTCGACACTCGACTGACCATCGCTTCACTCGATTGCCGACAATTCGATCCAATCTTTGACTTAAACTCTATTTTCGTTTTTATTTTGCGATTCATTCGATTCCTTTCGTAGACTCCGTTACGAATATTCGACATTATTTTAGCGAAACGTTTGTCGAAAATATTAATTATTTCTCATTTAAAGCAATTTATAACTCAAATACTAATCGTTTGTTTAAAACAAAACTAATAATAATTTCGATTCGATTTTTGAACTTTTAGTGATTTAAATGCATTTACAGTAAATAAAAATGAAATTTCTTTTGAATTCAGTTGTAATCAAAGTTCATATTAAAGCAAAAAAAAACGAAATAATAAAAACAAAACAAAAAAGTATTTAATACAAAATAAAAAACAAAAACAAATTAATAGAATTACCGCTATCTCTCTCATCAAGTTGCAATAATATCTGAATTCAACATAATTTAGTTGAAAATATACCGCAACTCTATCCGAATAGAATTGAACCCCTACTGTAAAAACCACCTATAGTTGCATCAAGTTCTAAAATTTATTTATTCATGAAATAATTAAACAATATATAGAAATTAATTATCATTTGAATCGCTTGCACTCATTGGCTCTTCGAGTATATCGAGAGTCGAACTGAGCCTCTCTTATATCAAAACTTCTGTTAAATCGTTCATAATTTGATGCTCTGATTGCAATGATTGAGACATTGTTTTAAAATTACTTTTGTTTTTGTTTTAGTTGATTTAAACAAACAGAAAAGACTTAAATCAAACTTTTTCAGATTTTTATATATTAAATAAAAGTTCAACTTATGTCTGAAAAACAGACGCAACTCTATTCGAATATATTGCATCCATTCTGTTAAATTCATATATTATTGCATGCTACTTTATGAGATAGATATTAATAACGGTAAAACACAAATAAATTAATTATTTAACAAACTTTATAATTTGAGCCATTATTTATCTATTATAATCATTGTGGGGCAAACTCAAAAATCAATATAAAAAACTAAAGCGTAATTCTTGTATCCAAAAAGTACCTAGCTTAAGTTCATTCAGATATATTGTGTGTTGTTTATTTATAATCCAATTTTAATATACGGTAAATAAAATTTTCAAAACACTCAACTTGATTGAATTTAATCATTTAATTATTTATTCGTCCAAGACTAAAATATAATTTTTACCAATATAATAATTTACAAAAACAAATTTGAATTTTTTAAAAATGCCTCAAGAAAAATTCTCACAAAATAAAAAAGCTTTGAAAATTTTGTTTAATGATTAGATCGCAAAAGTTCTTTTCATGTTTTAAGAAATTAAAAAAAATCTTTCTCAAACAATCTTAAAATCATGTTTTTAAATACATTTTCAAAATTTGAGCCAAATTTTACTATTATTTTTGCAAATTAATAATTATAAAATTACTGTATATTTCTATAAATAAATAAAATTTTTATTTTGAATTAATTTAATCATTTAATTAAAAATATTTTTACTAATCCCTTTCCCTATTAAATTAGTACAACTTATCTAGATGTCTTTTTATCTAACGCTACACTAACATATATTATGTGGACTATGTCACGTGAGAAGTCCTCAATGCCCCCGAAGATAAATTATAATAGTTTTTATTCAAAAGTGGTTAAATTTAAAAATAAATTCGAATTATATAGTAATTGTTATATTATTTTTATTGAAATAATTTAAAATTACCTTGACCAAAAATTTTATTTTTAATTTGTATAACAAATATAGATATTTTTGATTGTTATTCGATAAGATTTATACTTGAGATGATACAGAGCTTAGAATTATTAATTTTTTTCTAACTAAACGCAAAAATACTCTTTTTCTCAGATAAAAACTTAAAACTTTTGTTTTAGTTTTAATTTTAGTTTTCATTTATCAAATAAAGGCTTTTTATATTATAATTTAGAAAATATAAATAAATTATTTTTAAATTAGTCAAATCAATATAAATGATATAAAAATAATTATTTAATTTAAAAAACTGATTTAATATACATGCAAGGTATATTAATATAAGAAATGAGATCTAGCGTGTAAGTAACATGAAACTTGCAGGAAAGAGTCTTTCAAGTTTTATTCTCAAAAGAGAAAGACTGATTAGATGTGATTTTTAATTATTTTACTTAAATGGTTTGATTTTCAAATAATAGTTAAATTTAATGCTTGAAAACTCTTATTTAGACGCATTCGTATTAAACTTTATTTATATATTTGATATCTCTGACTATGAATTGAAAATATTACAAATATTCCTCATTAATAGAATTGTAGAGCTATACAATGTTTGCTTTAAATATCGAAATAAATTTAATGTTTAGCCGTTATTGTCAAACAATTTAAATGAAAATAACATAATTTTTATTTAAAATTCAATTCATATTTATATAACTCAGGTATTAATGAATGAAACAAATTTTATTGATAATAATCTTGAAATTTATAAAATTCAAAACAAAACTCTGCTCTCGATATAAGTCATTCAAACGTTTGCTCAATTAGTTCAATATAATAAAGATTTAAATAATTTAACATTAATTTGAATTATAATAAAGAAGAGAAATTCAATTATAATTTAATTTTTATTAATAAGTGAATAATAATTATTAGAAGAAAAAGTGCTTTTAATGCGAACAAACAGTATAACAGCATAGGTTTGAATCATCGTTTAATACAACATAATTTAATAACTGTTGACCAACACTAACAGTCCAATCCGGCTCAGACTAACCCGATTCTAAGCCTACATTAAAAAGCCTAACGCAGGCACTCATACACTCATATTCGCAATCAATTGCTCAAACAGTGGTTCACATCAATAGAAATAATATAATTCATTGAATTCAATAGAACTGGACTTAAAGAAGACCCAACTTATGGCCTCTCCGTCAACGATCTCCGTCTGACTCGACTTGTTTCGATGACCTAATCAGTGGTAAAGCAGTCAATAAGTGACTCTCACTCTCCAGACAAATGCAAACAAATACAGACTAAGTGTCAACAAGTTATATACCTTTAACCACAACAATGTCGTCGTTAAGAGTTGGCGATTGGAAAGTGAGGAGCAGTTCATTTAGGTTTCCCTTCTTCACACTCAAAGGCCTCTTTAGCTTCACGTGACAGTCCTTGTCTTTCGAGATGACCAAAGTTATCGAGTCATCCACTGTATCCTAATTGACAGCAATTCATATAAACACTCAGTATTTAAATTTCAAATACATTGGTCAACAGTATCAGACAACAGTACCAGAAGAATAGCGTCGTCCTGTGCCCTCTGACCCATTGGGCCTTCACTCGCAACTCCCATTTTCGAAGTAAATTTCAACTGACAATCGAGTTTCGGAGTTCGAACCGAATAATATCTATACAATCGAATCAATTATTAAGTTTGATATTAGTTTAAGAAAAGTAGTGAAAAACCAGTTAGTGGTCTAACCCGGGGTCTAATCTGATAGGAATGGAGGCGCCGACAATGAACAAGTCACAATTCATTACTTGAAATTTTGTGCAAACAGTCTTAATTGGTTTACTGCCACCGGCGCCCTGAGATGCGTGCGCTAATGTGGTAGTTGTAGCGTAAGTCACCGGCTTATAGCGCCTGACTGTGAAATATTCGGCTGTTTTTGTCAATTAAAACAAATTTCAATTAAATTCTTTGACGATAATTAACTAAAACAGTTTGGATGTCATACGCGGTGCACATCTGGGAGTGGTTTCCTGACTCATGCCTTTGGGCACCGGAACTATTCCAGGAATAGCCAGATTCATGAAGACAGCGATTTGTTCGTTCTTATTCAGAAACATGTTATCAATGGCCAGATTCGTGTCTTCAATGCCATCTTTGTGAAGGGAATTGACAGTTGTTTGGGAGAGAACTCTAGCGAACTCCTCAGCAGTCATAGTAAGGAACCGCATGTTCTTCATAACAGTGCTGTTGGCAAATGGATACACAAATGGATTGAGTGATAGAGTGATCATTGATCAGATATGTGGCAGTGATAGTGGTAGTGGTGGTTGCAGTGGCAGTGGCATGCTCAATCGATGGCATACCTGTCTTCGAGAAGGCCTCTGATAACAGTCCAGTCGTTGGCGTTGGCAGACCTTCGTTTGCACTCGTTTTGAGTCCATTGTATGACTGAATTAAATAATGAAAATTCTGAGTATAGGTTGAGATAACGTCGACCGACGATGAATTCCAATGTAGATAATTGAATGTTACTGTTGGGACAATTGGAACAATTGGTTAGATAGAGAAGCAGTGAATGGCTGATCGGGTTTATCATTGAATGTCTCACTTGAAGGACTTGTGAGTTATTACATGATATGTCTGTCTGTCTATTGTATTCATCGACTGATAAACGAGTTGTTGTGAATTCAAAACAGTTGCGAATTCATAGACAGCGCACGCACTCGAAGGCGTTATGTTCTTCTCGATATAGGTCAGACACTCTCTGCATACAAAGTGACACTCAATCTAATTAAACTCAAATCTATTGATTAAATACCTCAACTCGTTATCAATTCTCTAATTAATTCACTTCTAATCGTTAGTAAGTAAAGAGATCTCTGACTCCTATATTGAGTCAAACTATTTTCCAATTAACTCAAACTCAATCTTACATTTCTAAACGCAGTTTGGAAAACAAACAAAAAAGTTTAATCAAATTTCAAAATTCTACCCACCTCGTATATTCTTATCATAATCTTACTTGTTTATTCGTAAATTCTTACCTCGTAAATTCTCTTGTTTATTATTCTAATATAAAACAATCTTTGCTTTTCATTATATATCAAATTTAGATTATATTAAATAAAATTTAATTACATATAAAAAGCTTGTTTTTCAGAAATAACTGTAAAAAATGTTTGATTCAACTGCAATGTTATTTACTAATTAAAGCTAATTAATAATTCATGTGAATATAATTCCTCGAATTCTATAATTAATTATTTAGATCCAAATTAATTTAATATTCTTTATAAAAAACAAAATATTAACTAAAGAATTGGTGAGTAATTAGAGTATAACTACTAAACAAACCCAACCACTACTGACTTATTTGACATATATTTATATTTATATTCATATTTATATCGATAATTGTTTGGAACACTACCGTAACAAATGAGGCAAAAGATATTTTTTGGCCGCATATGCCGTTAACATCGCGTCTTCAACAGAGTTTAGGTTAAGTGAATCTAAGGATTTAGAGAAAAAATGTTTTATATTTCAAATATCGAAAGAAGTGAACTTGGAAAAAGTCAATTCAGACCAGTGTAGGCATAACGCAATAAATTTTCGAACCCTATCGGTGCTATGTCTGGAATGCGAATAACTTTGCTTTTGTCGGCCATATCTCCGTAAAACATCGCTTCAAAGACTGTACAAGTAATCCAAATATTAATTATTGAAATATTGCAGACATTGCAGACATTGCGGCAAATATGAAGCTACAGACCCGGCGATGTCATGGCGAGCAGCACCCGATGTCCGACATACTTCTTGGAGTGTTGTGGCGGTCCGACAATAAACGTGACATCAGTGAACGACTTGTTCTGCAGCAGATTCGAGGCCCGAGACACTAAACGATCACATTCTCCGTTAATCTATTGGTTTGACATTAAATCAAATTGGAATCAAAACAATTATTATACTCTTTGTTGTGCTGTTGTGTCGCTAAATGCAAACAAAGCAGTCGGAGGTCTGGGTTGTGAGACGTGAGCAATGACTCAAATATAAAAACTTTTAGAGAATTGAGTTAAGTATGTGATTTGAAATCAATTGAATGAAACAATTTTCAGTTATTTCTTTCGTCGTATCACTAGAATAACGAATGATTTGCTCTTCCGCTCACTTTTACTCATAGTTCTGAGCATTAGTTGGGTTTGAATTCAATATCGATTTACTTTTGAATTAATATAGAATACGAATAGAATTAAATCAGATAAACCTTATGACGAATTTTTAATGACACGAAAGCAGCGAATAAGGGCTAACGGTTAGAACAAATGGGTTTAGCTTTCAATCTAATTCATTAATGAAAGGCAACTATTCTCTGAAAATCGTTACTCATTTAATTCACAACTCTTTTATCAAATATAATGAAAGACTGAAATTAATATCTTTTCAATTGAACCAAATGCAGTCAATTGTTATTATGTTTTTACAATTAATACATAAAACTACTTCAAAATGTATGATATTATGAGATATTTCACTACATTCATTTCATTATTTCATTAGCTTGATGAAAATATTTAAAAAAGTATCCGAACTATTTGTAACAAAAATATTTTTTCCAATATATTCTGTATCAACGAGATTACGTATAAAAAGTGATATCTTTGTTTAATTTGATATGAATAATTTAAACAATAATTGATCAAGTAAAAATGTACATTTAATTAAATTTGCATGATTAAATTAAATATGAAATTTTGTTGCTTTATTAATTTAAGTATTATGTTTTTAAATTAAAATAACTACTTTTAAACTGTAAGAGATATTATTTTTTAGATATGAACAATACCTATAAATTAGTAGATTAAAAATATTAAATTTAATAAAAATAACAATAAAAAATAACTTATTTAATTTATAAAAAAATATTAAAATAATGAATGACATTTAAAATGTCAAATAAAAATAAAAGCTTATAAATATCTACCAGCTAATTTTGTAAAGAGAAAGTAAATTAGAAAGTAAAATAAAAATTAAAAATTTTAAACCAAAAATAAATATATTAGATTACAGTTATCTTTTAAATCTGTCATTCTAATTTCTTGATAAAATAGTATATATTTATAAATATAAATATAATTTTTGATTAAAAAAATTGGATTTAATTAAATATATTTAATATTAATTAGTAACTAATTTAACTAATCATTATTTAAACATTAAAAACTATTTAAAATTTTTATTGTTATTTCAAATGGTTAATTACAAATTAAACTATAAATATATTAAACTAACAAAACAATATATTTTATATAAAGATTTAAACGACACTGTTTCATAATTTCATATTATTTTCTAAAGTGGACAAAATAATTAGAAATGTAAAATTACTCTAGTCTATTGCATGTCTTTTTAAACAAGTCATTTTTTGTATTTAATTACATTAAAAGACAAATATTTTGCAAATTTGTTAAAAATTACATAATTTTATCAGTTACTTTAATAATCCAAATTGCTTTTTGTAAAATTTATTATTGTTTTATTGAATTTTTAAAATATCTGAATAAATTATATATGAAATTAATCAATATATTTGTTGCGAAAATATTTAAAACGTTTAAAGATAACATCTACTAAAATGCATGCTCGCACTGTAAGGAACTGTAAGAGTCTGTGTAACAAACTGTACACTAATAATGCATTTTAAAAAATGGAATGTGTTTAAAAATTATGTCTAAAACTATTACTAAATAGTTTCTTAAAATTTATATATTTTATTATTTTTTATTTTCTTCGACCTAGAATTGCTAGCTTGTTTTTTTAAAATTTTATATTTAATTATAAGACTAATAAATTATATTTATATTTTTTAAACTACATTTTGAAATATACATTATTATAAATTGTATTAGTTTAAAATGCATTTTATATTGTTTCGTTTGTAAAATTATATTTTTAACTTTTTGTTCAAGCTAAGAATTTATGCATTATTTATCAATGTTTTTATTTATATTTTGTTTACATTTTGTATGATGTTTTACATTACTTTTAGACATCAATAAAAATCAAATTAATTATAAATAAAGCGTTATTTAAATAAATAAAAAATTAGATAAGAATGGATTTTCTTACCAAGCGTTGAAAGTCAATTTCTGACTTGATAATTGTGTGCTGGGAGGCTCCCTGTGCCTGTTGGGCCTGTTGTGGCAAAGTCGACATTTTTCAACAAACCTTAAGTTTTCAAACTATTTAATGAAACGATGAATACATTATTCTTAAACTTGTGTTTAAGTAAATAATTGATCAAAACTTGGATTACTTTTTCCACTTTATATTTGGCTTAAATATAATGAAAGCGTTAAGATATAAAACATTAGTTCATCACTAAGTCGTTGCTAACATTTGTCTGCTTTTCATCGCTAAACAACTCATAGAATATATTTTCGAACCGATAACCAAATACTGTATTAAAGAGGAGGCGTTGCTATAATTTAGTGCAGTTTAATAGTCCGGTGTTTAACCCAAAATTTTTTTCTGAAACACCAGAAGTGAAATGTTTATTATTATTATTATTATATTGAGGACAGTATACTGTTTGCATTAATCTTATGTTTCAACTATAGCTGGCATAAAGATATGCTTAGGAATGAGTGGGGTTTGGGTGGGGTCACAATCAATGCACAGTTAGTTCGACTTTTTATCATTTAGTACTATAACTCTGTTCCGCACTACTGGACACGTGTTAGTACGTGGTATACCTGAATGCCTCAATACATGAGATGAGTCTAACTAACACTTTCGGTAACCAACAACAAACCTATGGTCTGATTGTTGAGCACATTATTCCGTTTAATTCGATTCCATGTTATGTACTCTTCATAATTGCATTGACCTGAAAATGACTGAACAGTCGGAGAAGACATCTAATATTTGACACTTTAATGCTTACTAACAGTCCTTTCATCAAACATTAGATTTTTCCAATTTAAACATATATTTGCTATAATTATCGCTAAATATATATTCAATGAATAAAAAAGCTTTTAATGTATCCTAACATTAAAATATGTAAATTTAAATCTAAACCTAAAACTCTATAATTATTAATAGATTTTAATCATTATATAGAGTGGAATGTCAATTGAGTTAAGACTTAATTTTTAATATCTTTTTAAAAGTTTAAAATTATTATATTGTTTATATGAATTTGAGATTTGATCGATTGGTCACTAAACTAATGTCTCATTTAATTACAAATGAAAATAATTTATCAGAAGATTTAAGACCAGATCAGAATTCTAATTTAATTATTATTTTCACTTATTATTCAGTTATGAACTAATATTTATAGTTGTGCTTAATCTTCAAATAATAATGGTTTATATGGGCTGGCTCATTTCAGTTATATAGTAATTTATAAATGTTGTGAAAGAAATTTTAATAAAATTTAATTATGATTCAGAAAATAAATAATTAATAAAAAATTAGATTAAATTAAAAAGAATTTGACCTAGAACTATTATAACAATTGAATTTATTGCAAAAACGTTCTAAAATATCCAAAATTTTAAACGCTTTTGCCTAGTTAGTATAATTTATTTTATTGTTCTAAATGACAAGAACTTAATTATATTACATTTAAATTAAGATTTCAAGAAATTATATAGTATTTTGCTTAATCTACTCAATAATAAAAATTTAATTCAATTAAATTAAATATTAATCAATATATCAACAATATTTTATATATAAATTTACAATTTTATGTTTGACAAGAGCTTCCTGCATAAATTTACCACTCCTTAGCAACTCAACTGAGAAATATAACTAGCTCGATGCTTAGAGTTTATTAGTCAATTTAATATTAAGAATTAGTAAATTGTATTGTATTTGCTATTTAAAATTTTTTTATTTTAAGTTAAATTGTAAAAATTTCAAAGCAATATGAATTCCAAGCAACTGATAGTGCATAATTACAAAACGAATTCAAAAAGAATTGGCACTCGACTTATTCCGGATCAGCATATCTGCTCTGGACTATCAGTTGAAACAATTGGCAGTTTATTTGCACCAAATAATTATACGCAATTGTATGAATCGATTGAATTATCAAAATATAAAAACTACTCAAATCAAGTCAAAGAATTGCAATCAAAAGAAATCTCAATTAACAATAATAATAAAACTTCGGATAAAATAATATTTTTTCCAAATTTGGAAAAATATTTTATTAATTCAACAGAAACTATAAGAGTGAACAGTTTATGTGAATATAGATATCATGAATTGATTTCGATGTTTGATAACAAACAACTTCCTCTATATGTATCAAAACTAAGAGAAGAAAGTTTTTTGTCTAAAATGTTTTGTCAAAAACTTTTAAATTTTGATCAAATTATTGAAAATATATTGATGGAATCGGAAGAACAATATTTAACATCTTTAAAAAGGTCTATAATTGATTACGTGTTACAAAACTTTGCGATTGAAACCAATTTATTGAATAAAAGTTCATTAAAAGAAAAACTTGAATCGAAAACGTTGTTTAAGATAACAAAACAATTCAACAAAAATTATAATTATTTATGTCATCCAATGATTTTGGAAATACTTAAAATATGGGAAAAATATCAAAATATTAATGTCTTTGAATTTGATTTTTGTAAACCTATAAGTATTGCTGAATTCAAATCAATTATTGTACAAAACTGTCAAAAAATGAATTATTGTCTTAAATACGAATGGATCTCAGATTGTAATCGAGTTATACTAAATAAATATATGAATCTAATAAACATCGATTCGATTCAGAATCAAACACTTTTTAATACAATCGCATCGTTTATGTCGAGATTATTGAGACAATTAGTTCTGAATAATATCGATAAATGGATTCACATATTGGAAAATCATTCAAAAAAGTCAAAACCTCTTTTCAAACTAGTTATAAAATGCAAACCTTCGGGAACTCCATATTTTGTTCCACTGACTAACACATGGAAACAGATTTTTACTTTTCCTTTGACTAAAATAATAGAATCGAATAAAAACATTGAAAGAGTCGAAAATCAACTCATTTTGTTGAAGAATATGAATTATTCTGAAAAATATTTGTTTAGTGTCGAAACAAATGATTTTGAAATCAAAAATTATTTACAAAAAATATCAGAGATTTTAGATAAAGAAAATTCTTGTCATTTAATCATTGATCGATATAAACAAGAATTTACGGCAAATATCTTCGAATCAATTCTTAAATTCGAAATAAAAAATAAAATCGAAAATTTAAATCAAGTTATGATTAAATACAAAACTGTTTTAAAAAGTTTAATACTTGAGTCAAATCAGTTAAATTCAGGAATTTTCGAAATCGATTGTCGAGATCTTAAACAATATATAAAACAAATAATCGAAAACAAAGTGAATAAACTAATAGAAGACAAAGTTTTTGAGATAACATGTTTAGCCAAATATATTTGCAATAGTTTTGATAATATTGAACAAAATGTGAGAACAGAAATAAATTCAACTTCAGCTCTAGTGGACCAAATCAAACAATTTGAAGAACATAAATCAAAAATTAATTTAATGCTATTCGATGTCGACTATATCGAAAAACATTGGAATTTTGTAGTCGAAGAAGGATCGCATCTAATAAGTGAAACCGATTTTGAAGTTTTTCATCGACTCTACAATTGGCCCAAAAGAATCAAAATATGTTGTAATGAAAGTGAAAAAAGTTTTAAAGTTAATAAATCAAAAACTGAAGATAATTTGAATTTAAAAGTTTTTAATTTTAACAAAAAGTTAAATAATTTAGAAACTATTTTAAATGCATTCCAAAAGAAGAGACTTTCATCGCCTTTCGAAAGTATTTCAGATAATTGCAAGACTTTAGATGAGTTCGAAATACAATTAAATGATTGCATTCGGGAATCAAAAGATATTAATAGAGAAAAGGAGTTATTGAAGTGGAAAACCGATTCGTTTCCACTTTTGGATCAACTCATTCAACGAAAAACTCCTTTGGATTGCATTTGGAAGACAGCGAATAAGTTTCGACAAAAGGAAAGTGAATGGATGTCTAGAGCTATGCGTTCTTTGGATTTGAAATGTATTCGACAATCAATTGAAGAATTGTTGACGACTTCTGACAAAATAATTCAGACGTTTCAAACAGAATCAAATGATTTGTTCCAAAACGCCAATAGTTTGCGAACAGATATTAATTCATTTAAACAAAAATATATTCCATTATTAGAAGTTCTGTCGACTCGAGTGCTACGAGAGAGACATTGGCTTAAAATTAGTGAAATTCTAAAACAAAACATATCTTCGGATTCATTCAGAACTTTAAGCGATTTTATAACGAAGACAAATGCGGCCAAACATGTCATTGAAATCGAAAATTTGGGTAAAATTGCGGCCAAAGAGAACGAATTGGAATTGTTTTTAGAGAAAATGAAGAACGAATGGACTGAGAACTGGCCCGAAGATGCTCTCGAGATCGCGGCCAACAAATTCCTCGAAGGAGAGAATCTGGAGTTTGAAGTGAAGCAAAAATGCGTCAAAGCCTTCAAATACATTCATTTGCATTCTATAGAGTTCTCGACACTACTTAGGATAAGAGGCACTGAAGACAGGAATAGCTTTAATCTATTGGTTTGGGTAACGCCTCCGCTCTTTATTGAACTGATTCTGACGTTTAAAGAGCTTTTGAAACAAAAACAAATTCTAATAACTTCTCAAAGAAACAGACATTTGGATGGAATTGAAAAACTGGATTCGGCGGCAAAACACGTCAAGTCTATGAGAAATAACTTAATTAATGACTTTCAGCCACTTTTAGTGATCGCCTCTCAGGAAACAGAAGAACTAATGATTCAAATTGAAAGAAAAACTCTAGAAATTGAAACCAACAAAGAAGTCATAGCCGCCGATGAGGCCGCGACCAACCGGTCGGCAGTTTGTGCGCAAAAACTCAAAGACGAGTGTATTCTAGAGCTGTCACAAGCGATTCCAGCCATTAAGAGTGCAATTAATGCATTAAATACTCTGAATTCAGATGACATTTCACTCTTGAGAGCAATGAAGAGCCCACCGATTAGCGTAAAAATGGTTTTGGAATCGATTTGTATTCTAAATGGATGTAAACCCGAACGAAGAGCTGATCCAAAAACCTGTGCTATGACCGAAGACTACTGGAGTGCTTCACTCAAAATGTTGAGCGATATTCGGTTTTTGGATAAATTACGAGCTTTTGATAAAAATCAAATAAAACCCGAATTGATTGGATTAGTCCGACAGCGATACCTGCATTCAGAGCATTTCGATGCGATTGCACTTCGAAAGGCGTCGACAGCCTGTGAGGGACTGGCCAAGTGGGTCAGGGCTGTCGACGTCTTCGATCGAGTCGTCAATGTAGTCAAACCCAAACGACAAAAACTGAGAGAAGCCGAGGAAGAGCTGCGGGAAGTGGTTGCGCGGTTCGAGACTAAGAAACGCGAATTGAGAACAGCTTGCGATCTGTTCCAGCAATTGAACGATCAGTTTGCGGCGATGTCGGCGAAGAAGAGAGAACTCGAAGACAACATTGATTTGTGTCGACTAAAGCTTTTTCGCGCAAAACAATTAATAAGTGCTTTGAATGAAGAGAAGAACCGATGGAAAGAGGCTTTGGATTCAATAGATAAACACGACTGCCGTATAGTCGGAGACATTCTATTATCTGCGGCCTCTCTTACATACCTGAGTCCTCTTAATCCTAAAGACAGACATTTTTGTTGTAATAAATGGCAAAACTATTTGAAAAATGAGTGCAAACTCTTGTTTAGTCAACCTTTCAGTTTAATTAATGTCTTAGGAGTTGGCCATCAATTGCAGGTCTGGACAGAGGCCGGACTCGAAGACCCGATTGACTTCGAAAACGCTATTATAGCCCATAATTGCCAACAAATTCCGGTTATTATAAATCAAAGCAAAAACATAAACGAATGGATAAGTCGTATAAATCCAAAACTAATTCGAATTGATTTCGAAAGTCTTTGCGAAGAATATTCCAAAAGTTTATTCTTCAAAGCCATCAAAGATGGAGAAGTGGTTCTCATTGAAAATGTGACCGAATTAGAGTCGAATCAATTGATGAGTCAACTGATTGACAGAGTTTTGATTACAGAAAATGAAATTCAGGTTTTGTCCAAATATTTCGATTTAAGTCGATTTGCGTAAAGTAGACTAAAATAGCAATAAATGCGTTTATATTACTTTGAAATTAAATACCGGTTTTATAAGTTATAGCAATTAATTCAAACTAATAATTGAGACTAATTCTAAATAATAATTATTTGAAAAGACTTTATACGTATAATACTGTATTATAATACTACTGAATAGACTATAAGCCTATACTCTATAGCTGACAATCAATGTTTTTGTTGTTATGTGTCTACTCTGCAGTACAGTTTGCATTACAGTAGACTTTTCTAGACTCTGAAGACTTTTCTATCAAATCTCTGATTTCGTTACAGTTTTCAAATTGGTTTCAATATAATTAGTCTTATGTTTCCTCTAATGCAAATCTATTGAAATGTTTTGAAATTATTTTGAAATTATATTCACTATAATTAACTCAAATAAGTTTTTCTCAGTATTTAAAGTTTGGAAATAATTTAATTCAATATTCGGATGAATTTCGAATCTATGTCTTCGCTAATCGTTGGCTGAATTTGTCGGCGAAAACCATTAGTAAAATAGCTTTAATTAATTGGATGACAAGTGAAGAGATAGTGAATAGAGAAGAAGTGAATGCGATTCGAGCTCTTCGTCTCAAAGCTGTTAGAGACGAACAACTGGAAGCACTTGAAAACCAAATTTTATACATTTTTTCCACATCAGAGGTATTGACTTTAAATCATTTATTTAAATATAATTTATTTTATTTAAAAATTATTAATTGAAGTGTATATTGGAAGACAAAACCGCAATTGAATTGATCGACAATTATAAGAATATTTCAAAACAATCCGATTCTTAAGAATTTCAAACTATTGAAGGTATTGCGAAATCATACTAAACATCAGTTTAATTATCTCTAAGTTAATCAAAACTCTATCAATCAGTGACTCAGTAATTAATTTTGGCGTTAATTCGGATTTAATTCGAGTCCAAACATGTGTTCGCCAACTGTCTCATCGATGATCAGACATTGACAAAGATCTCAATTGCGGATCTATTGGATGTCGTGAGGAATGCATTTTATCGTTTCAGTTGTGGCGAAAAACTGATGTCCGCTTTAGTTAGAGACCGAACAACTCCGCACTTCGTCTTCTGTTCACTCAAGACATGACTAATTGTGCCGACAATAACAGTCCTTTAATTCGATCATTAAATAAGATCTCGAGATATGATATAAACAAAAAGGAAATACTATTAAAATTTATCCTCAATTTTATTCGGAACCAAACATTACATTCAATCGAATCATAGAATTATAAACTGAGGCAAATGTCGAAAGAATGAGATAATCGACTCATTCCTCAAATGTTATATCTGTTTCACTAATTTCCTCGAATGGAAGGAATCGGTCGCCGAAACCAATTCACTCAACCGATCGAATCAATTAATTGTCGATAAGACTAAACTGTCTTTGAAAAAGATAATAACCGAAACAAAACGGATTGTATTCGATATAATATATTGGTTTTGGGTTTATTGGAAATGTTTGAATTGAACGGAGTCGACAGAAGTGGTGAATGTCTTAGAAATTGATGTCAACAACAATAGCAATCACTTGAATGCGTACTTATATTTATATAACTTTTGTGTCAAAAATCCCGATTTGGTCTCTAGTAGAGACTCTACTCAACAATAGTTGAAGGCTTTGCAAAAACATTTTGAAGTATTCGCCGCAAAATTCATTAGTTTTAGACATTATTGACAAAAATGTTTTGATGATTGAAAAGGAGTTTGAAGTAGTGATGGAATATATAAATTATAACAAAAATATAGGTATAAACGCTTGGATTATATCGCTTCAAACACATAATCAGTTCTATTAGCGATAAAAACGTTAAATCAATTAAACGAATTTGGAAAGAGGTTTATATGTGCTGTTGGGCTCAACTTCATTGCAATCACAACATCAAACCAATCGATAAAAGCAATATTCAAGTGATTCGCTCTAAACAACAAGTTATCACTTTTTTTTACTCTTCTAAACATAACTTCATAGTTGACATCAATCGATGGATCAGTATTCATAATAATTCAATTTTCACATTAACTGTTATTTCAATATTATTCGCATTATTATTATTATTATTATTATTATTATTATTATTATTATCAATATAAACCAATAATATAATCAATTGGTTTATTGATATATTGAATATATCTACAAAATTCATAACTAATCAAAAATTGCATTTCTTTAAAATTTCGAATTTTAAGCTAATTATGAATAAATTGATGACATTTAACAAATAACTGATTATATTCACAAAGTTAAAGCAAAATTTGGTTAAATGGTTTGGATTTAATTGCAATCGATTGGTATTTACAGCATTAGAGACCAGTTTAGTAGAAAACTACCCAAAGGTTTGATTAATATATTTATTGATAAATAAGTTTTCAATGTATGCAATCTCTTTCAGTTGTCATTAGTCTTGGTTGAGATGTGAGGATTGGAGGCGTGTTGTAGAAGACGTGTCCTTTTGCGGGAGTAGTGCTGCCAATGGAGAAGCATCTGGTCTTCAATGAATTTCGAGCACTCGCTTCGAGACAACTCTCTTCGAAAGTGTTCGTATTGTAAGAGTTCGAGAAAATGCAAACACATTGGATACCTGTGTGGGAGGGTCGGGCAAACTTGTGTTAGACAGCAATTGGCGCTATTTATCAGTATTGCTTCACTTACTTCAAATACTTCGCGTATTCGGCTTTTTTCCAGTACTGCAGATATTGGATGTAATTAATGAAAGCCTTGTCTTTGAAGTAACCCCTTTGCGCTAAAACTGTTAAATATTTTAAGTCTTTAATACTTTACTTCAATCTAACCATTGATTAATGATTATCACAATTAAAAAGTTTGCAAATTAACACAATTTTGTCTAATAATTAAAAAAATTAAACCAATTGTCCGTAAATTGAATTAATGATGAAATAAAATAAAATACAAATCACTTACAGTTGAGATAATTCGGATTTCCTAAACACTGAACGAATTCGAGTTCTATTTGAAAACGCATTCTCTCTTCAGAATCTATTAATGAATTTATAAAATTGAAAATAAATTTATTTTAATAATCGATTGATTTTACAATTTAATTAAAATCTAATTAATAATAATTTCTATAAAATGTTTTCTAATTTTATCAAATGTTCAAAATATATGATTCAAAAGTAGTTTCAATTAATTATCGTTTTATCAGTTTCTTCTCAAAGTCAGTCCAAAGAGTTTGGTCGACATCTCTGTCCGGATCTAAAGGAACTGCTTCTTCCAAGAGCTCAGAAATGGTCTTCTCTTTGAAAACTAATTCATCAAAACTTGGAATCGAATTGTTAGGATTGGGATTAGAAGCGACACAAACGCAGTGTTGGCTATCGAGGAGACTCTCTTCGAAGAGCCAGTGGTTGAGAGGCCGTCCGTCCACTCGGATCAGAGTGTCTGAAGTGATTCTCTCGATTTGCAACTCATGTGTCGGACACTCGAAACTGATTCTCTTCAGATCGAAAGCGATTCCAATGCCTTCCGCCTTGACGTAACTCTCCTTCAGAGCCCATAAACGTATAAATCGACTCAATTTGTGCCAATCGTTTGGTCCGGAAGTTATGAAATGCCATTCGCTTTGAGAGAACTGACGATTCATTAAACCAAAAAAGTGGTCGAGAGGTCTGTCGGTCTGTTGACCCGAATATTCGATTCTCATTACATCGACACCTATTTTGGAACCGATAGCCGAAGCGCAGACACAATAGTCTCCGGAATGGCTTATGTTTAGATCAAACTCTTCTAAACAGTCGACTCCTCTAAACACTTCCTTCACTACAAATGGTTTCCCTCTTTCGGTTCGACCAAAACGAATGTCTTTATAATCGACTGATTTGTGGCTCTTTTGGGCACAACTTCTCATAAGAAGTCTTCCAATTAGTGCCAGTTTTGCGTCCTTTTTAAAGACAAATCTATTAATTCTCGACATCTCTTCGCTCTGAATGGCCTTAACAGCCGAAAGCCATTCGTCTTTAGTTGGTCTCCATTTGGATGCGTTGAAGAACCAGCGAATGGCCGACAAAGACATCGATTGGTCACTCATTGCCCGCAATGTATTCAATCATTCAATTGTTAGTCAAATAACTTTTAAATACCTCTCAGTTGTGATGGCATTAGCTTTGAATCCATTTCTACTTCAAATGCGTTTCGATATTATGTTAACTAATAATTAATTAAATTATAAATTTCACAAATATTTCCTCAAAAACTCATTTGACAACAAATATTAGTATAAATTACGTCTCAAAACATTAGATTAAATACAAAAATAAAGTTTGAATTGAATCAAAAATAATGTAATCAATTACATAGAAGTAGAGAGAAATTGAGAGGAAATTGCATTGAGAATAATGAAAGCGTTTTTGAAAACTTATTGCAAAATAGGGATTAAAGCGTAACAGTATTTATGTTTTGTTTATAAGTTTTGTCGGCATTTGTTTTGGCATTAGAGCCGAGACTTAACTTTAAATTCATTAAAAACCAGTATTTCTATTGAAATGTGAATTAAATTAACTCGAAATCAATGATTCGTTCGTTAGTCCTATTGTCGGCCCTTGTGTTGGCATCGGTTGTCGTGGTTTCGGCCAAAAGCAAAGTTGAGTCGTTTCTGTCGTCTGGCTCTCAGACCAACAATTGGGCGGTTCTGGTCTGTGCCTCAAGATATTGGTTTAACTACAGACATGTGGCGAATGTGCTGTCGATCTACAGGAGTGTTAAACGGTTGGGAATACCGGACAGTCGTATAATATTGATGATTGCCGACGACATGGCCTGCGACGCCCGGAACCCCAAACCGGCCACTATTTTCAATAACGGCCAGCACTTCATCAATGTTTATGGCGATGACGTCGAAGTCGACTATAGAGGTCAGACATTGCTCTCAAACTCAAACTCTAATTGTTTTGTTGTTTTAATGATTTAATGATTGTCTAATCGACTGATTTTTGGTTTCAGGATATGAAGTGACGGTTCAAAACCTGATCCGTCTATTGACAGGTCGTGTTCGCGACGGAACCCCCAAATCGAAGCAATTGCTGACAGACTCCGGAAGCAATGTCTTGATATACATGACAGGACACGGAGGCGACGGCTTTCTCAAGTTCCAGGACTCGGAAGAGATCACTTCAGTGGAACTGTCGGACGCTTTCGAACAGATGTGGCAAAAGAGTCGATACAACGAACTGTTGCTGATTGTCGACACCTGTCAGGCCGAGTCACTCGCGCAGAAGATCTATTCGCCAAACATTCTGGCCATTGGCAGCTCGAAAGTGGGCGAAGACTCGCTCTCACATCACGGGGACCCGACTATAGGGGTGTACGTCATCGACAGGTATACCTATTATGCGCTCGAATTCCTCGAAAAAGTCAAAATCGATTCTCAGAAAACTTTGGGTCAGTTTCTCACTGTTTGCCCCAAAAGAGTCTGCATTTCGACGGTTAGTGTAAACAAAGATAATTACAAAAGAGATCCAAACAAAGTGGCATTAAATGACTTCTTCGGGAATGTGGCCGCCATTGAACTGATCCGAACCGAAGAGTCGACACAAATTGATAGAATCGATATAAGAAGTGATGAGAAAAGTGAACAAAAATATAACAGAAGTGAATACAAACTCCAATCCAAACAAGTCGACCATAAGTGGCATTCCGTTAATCCGTTTCCATTTGCTTTGATTTGATTTAGTGTTGATTTTAAGTGAATTTAATAAATAAATAAATATTTAAATTAAATATTATTTTAGAGTTTTATTTAAAGATTGAATGAAACGCTATTACATGAATAAAAATATAGAGAGAGTTGTCTTTAGCGGACTTTAAAACCTGAATAACTTTTTATACATTTTGTTTGAAAGCCTAACAAATAATTTGTAATACAAATACAGTTTTGATTAGAGTTGACATCAAATAATGGTAACAAAAATAAAAGAACTAAAACTATTCTTATAATCAATATTACAATTATGAGATAATTTTGATTTCAATATAAATTAACGTATAATACATTTGAATTAAAGTTATATAAAAAAAAATTCCAAAAACTTCCAGTAATTGAAAAAATTTCTTTTCGAGTATTTATTGCAATTGAGCTATTCGTCAAATAAATCAATTAAATTGTTTTTTGTTTGTATTTTCTTTTTCCGACTGAAAAACTGATTGAATTTCACTGAAAACTCAGTTTTTCAACGTTTGACGATATTTGAAAACATCAAATGAAAAACTTATCATTCGGTTTAAATGTTATAAAACTGTATAACAAAGTAATCAAAACTTTAATCTCAAGATTTAAATTAGCTTTAATTCAAATAATTCTTTATTTAAAGCGAAAAATATTTTTAAATTCTTTAAAAATGACAAATAATTTAGTCATTGATTCCGTTAATGAAATAATGAATTTGAGTCTTAACTTAATAATTAATAATTTCGAAAAATGTTTAATAACTTATTTAAGTAAAGCTAATTTTAATAGTTCTCGAAATCGAAGCATCACATTATTATGTGTTAATTATTAACAATAGTTTTAAAAACAAATAAATATTTAATTGAATGTATGTAATCGTATCATCGACTGGAGTTTAAATTCCAGTCCAAAAAGTTATTACCGATTGAACCGCTATTAAAGACATCCCAATAATCGTTATAATGCTGTCACGTATTTAGTAATTAATTATATTAAAGTATAAAGTGATTGAATTCTTTACCCCTCAATGTTATTCTGAATATTCCAAACACAAAGGGCTTTACAATTAAACAAAATAATAACCAAATAATTAATAATATAATAATAATAATAATAATGAAATTAAAAGCAAATAAAAAGCTCAAAAATGGATGATTAGGTTTGTATAAAAAAAAAGAGATTAAACGTTAAATAACTTTCCAAACTTTAAATAACTTTTTCCAACGTTAAATAACTTTTCAAACATTAGACTTTCGAAACTTTCAAAGTTAGAACAAATGCTTTTGAAGACTTTTTCTTGTGGTCAGACCACAAATTCAATTTCAATTTAGACTTAATCTAAACTTAAACTAATTTATCCTTTGATTCAATGCTTATCGAGAATTGCAAACAACGGTTTGGCATACGTTTAGTTCAGTAGAAGTGATCACTTGAAGTGCATTATCACTACTTATCACTGGAAACATCATTCTTTGCAAATCTCCTTCTGGTATAAAAATTATTTATATTTTAAGAGCTCTTCCACCGCAGTGTTGGCTCTGTATCCAAACAGCGACAACAGATCAGATCAATTAATTTAACAACTCGTGACAAAGTTGTAATGAGTTCGTTAACCAGAGCCCACATTCAGTAGATTTGAATTGAAGTGAAGTAAATGAATACAACACTACAGACACTACAGACGATGCAGACTCTGGCGATGACTTTACACCAGAGTTTGCGGAATACCACTCATTAGTCTAGAGTTGGGTCTCAGACTCAGTTATACAGTATTACACAATAGACTACAGCTTACAGTACACTCTATACTCTATACTGTACTTGAATTTGTATTTGTATTTGTACTCCTCGTCTGTATGTAGAGTTCACTATATATTACTGTATATACAGTATATAAAGTATAATGTATTCAAATGTAAGTTATTTTGTGTTCATAATGTAATGTACAGACAGATAGAGTAAAGTAGAGTGATTGATATAATATAGTAGTAGTAGTAATAATAATAGTAATAATAATAATAATAAGTTAAGAACTAGAGATAGAATTTAAAGTGCGCTCTTATTAACGATAACTCACTTTAATCACACACTTGTTTTGATCAGATTATCATTGCTTTGAATATTTGTCAAAATTTTATTGTGGATTCATCTGTAGAAGTGATGAGACCACTGTTACATACATACACTTTCTTCAGTACAAATAAATGAAAAATGGGTTTTATTTCAAAACAAAAGTAAAGAAAAATGTTTTGATTTTATGAGCAAATCATTAAATATGAAAATTATACACTAATGTTGAACATAATTAATAGACACCTTTGAGGGGATTTGCTCATTAATGAGCAATTAATAGATTATATGAAGGTTTTAAACACAATTAAAGACTCGAAAATTTGTGTGAATTTGTTTCACTAAAAACAGTTCAATTCATTTAAACATTGAATTCAATTCCTCAACAGTTAGACCAATAAATCCGATTAGATGTGAGCCTCGACTCCGCTTTGTCTTAATTTAAATGACTATTTAGTCTCTTAAGTAAGAGAAAGAATTTAATTTTGAATATGGGTTTCAAAATTTAATTATTGATTGATCGCTAGTTTTGTTTCTAAAACAAATTCTAAGTCTATTTGTGGTAAGACTTCGCTTCAGTTTATAATCAATTCTTAATACTTAAAGTTAACGACTTATACAGTATATACAGAATATACAGTACTTTGCTTTTGCTTAGCATTAAGTTCACCACAAATCCAATGCAAGATATGATTTAAGATCTTAGGGTTAAGGATAAAATGCAAAAATGCAAAAACGCAACAAAATTGCAAATTGCTAACTTTTGATTATATGATTAATTTTATTAAACATTATCACAAAAATTTATCTAAATAGAAGAGGGGAGAGGGAGGGAAGGGAAGGGGAGATAAGAGAAGAGAGAGAACTTTTACTCTAAAAACGAGTAAATTCTGAAATGAAGGAAAGGTAGAATCGATAGAAGAAATATTTAGAAATCAGTTTTTCTTAATTGAGTGAAAGTTCGGATTATTTTTTGTATCACCAAATCGTGTATATAATTGATGACATGACTCGAAATGTTGTAATTTTGTAGAAATAACTGGAAAATGAATTTAAAGTTTCTCGACTCGACTCTCACTTTAGAAACTGGCGATGATTTGAATGAATTGAAAAAGTGAAAGATCTTAAGAACAGAGGCAGTCAAAGATGGCTCGAATGGCAGAGATGGCAAAAATGGTGAAGAGAGGGAGGGAGGGAAGGAGAGGGAAGGGAAGGGAAGGGAGAGAGAGAAAGAGAGAGAGTGAGTGAGTGTGTGTATGTGCAATAGTGTGGCCTTTTTAGGCTAATGACTTGGCTTTAATGGTTTTGAATGACTTGAATTCAAAAGTTTTTTAAGTTATTTGAAATTTTTTGAAAGCGAGTCGACGTTCACTTCTAACACGGATTTAACAATTACTCGAATGTATTATCATTATTATCATTGGTCAACAACACAGACATAAAGTGGCATTAAATTACAGTATTATATGACGACATCTTATTATAACATCAATTCAATTAATTATCAAAAAAAATGTTTTGTAATATAATTTTTACGCATTTCGAGCATAACATACAGTATATGTTGTATTGAGTGTAACAATAAGTCAGAATTGGTTCACTATTTCTGTCTATGTCTAGCAGTAAGAGGTGCCAAATGAGGGCCGAATGGGTGTCCAATGCCTATTGCACTACTATATGTGTAATAATGACAATATTACACTATTCCAACCATTGCAACCATTTAAGCGCTTTACAAATCAAGTTATTAATTTAGTTATCATTATAATAGTAACTAGTCAAAATTTGATAGTTAGCTGATAGTCAAAGCCAACAAAAAGTTTTGTTTCTCTATATTATAGGAACTGATGAAGGAAAATGTCTTGTTAAATAAAAACAATTATTACTCTATATGTATTTTAACAAGTTGTTTTTTCTCACTTAAATCGACAAAAACTGGATTAATTGCTTTAGAATTAAAAAATTTAGTCAAAAAATTTAATGTTTATTATTTTGGTTTTTGATTTATAGATTAAACTTAATTTTTTGAGGTCTGTCTCTTGACTTTAATGTTATTAAAAAAGATTAATTTGTAATAAATGTTGAGCACATGTATTAAATTCACGAATCGGTTCAATACTCAGTGTTTGAAAGCAGAGAATTAGTTAAAATATAGCGATTTGTTGTCCATTCAATACATGTGCGCTTCAAACGTTCAGTCTTTCAGAACTCTGCTATTGCTTCAGGAAATCAATTAAGAAAATAGAATAATAATTGAGAGAAAAGTTTTATTAGAAAAGTCTAATTCAATGGCTAAATCTGATAGATATAGGAATCGCATGCTCATATTTCTCTTATTTAATAAAAGGTTTTCTCAGTTTTCAAAGGCTTTTTGATTAAGAACGAGATTAATGCAGTAATGAGTTAATTGTCTGACACATCAATAATTTCGAAAATATGGCACAAAAGCTCTTCCATCGTTGCGCTCAATAAAAATAGACAGCTTTCAGAGACAGCCCTCAGCCCTATAGGCGTTCGAAGGCATCATTAGTTCATTTTAATAATCATTTTGTTTGTCATTTGCCGTATGAGATATGACTTGAGATGTAAAGGACGAGGACGGGGTAGGGTATGGAGGCCAGGGAGAGTCGGGTCGGGTCGGATCGGATCGGATCGGTAGAGTGGCTGGAATGGCTCATTTCACCTCAAAACTACACTCGATCAAATTTAAGCTAAATTTAACTCAAGTTTTTTTTATCAAAATGTTGTGAATCTATTTTACTGAAACAATTTTAACGATGCCACTTTGCTGGCATAGCATCAAGGTAGTTCAACCCCCTTTTGCACCCCTTCGTCATATCATTGAAGTAAATCTTTATTTTATCTAAAGCCTGAAAATAGAGACTCTATTTGCCATCGATTCGCTATAATAGATGTCATTTGTGTTAATGATTCGAAAATTTATGTTTATTGAGAAAAAGTATGAAATTATCGAATATTTTTGTAGTAATCTATAGAAAAGGCAAATCTGAATATATTTGAAATTTTCTTTCAGACAATTATATGATTGAGAAAAGCATTAAATGACAAAAGAATTGAGAATAGAATTAGAAATACAGTATTAATCGAAAATAATATAATTCTAATATTAAGGCAAACTTCTAATTCAATAACTCTTGTCTTTTTAGCTTTAATTGTTTGGCACCTCTTCTCACATCAAATCAAATCAACAAATATATAGTTTTTATAAACTTATTAATATTGCAAACGCCTTACAGTTAATTGGTTTCGGAAAAGGGGTTCACTTATAGCACAACTCTTTGTCGTTTAATTGCAAATATCACTCAAGTCTTATGTCTTATTGCAGAGATAGAAACTTTCAGTCCTTATCAATACAATTATACAATTCGTTAAATTAGATAAACGCAAACAAAAGCACTTTAGCCCAAGTCGTACAAAACGTTAGCAAAATTCATCACAGCTTTCAATTCTTATATACTATATATATATATATATTATACTATATATATACTGTATATATACACAGTATAAACAGTATATACTGTATATAACACATAATTCAATCACTTTTTGGCGCTTCAGTCAACAGATAGATCAGTCATGAAATCAAATTCCAACAAAACTTCGTATTAGAGCTCATTATACGAGGAATCGAAGCGAGACTTCTGTCGCATAATCACAGTCTTGTTATTAAACACTTGGGCTAAACATCAGTCAATTTGATTGACCGATTCTATGCGAAAACAAATCTTTTTTCTCAAAAAAGTTTAAAAAACAACTTTTGGCCAAAAACCAACTGTTAGTCACATAATATAGATTTGCAATAATAATAAAAACATCTAAACGTTCTTAACGTCTATTTCGGAACATTTCGTTTCATTTTTAGCTTTCGTTCAACTTTTAGCGTAAAAATTATTTTTGTCTCAAAAGTAGTGAACAAAACAAATAGTAATAAACGTAATAATAATAATAATTATAATAATACGGAGGGATTCGTAATCTTGTTATAATATACCGTTTTTAGTAAAAATAATAAGAAAAATGATTATTATATTTGTTTTAAATTTGTTTAAATAGTAGTAATGAGCGCATATGTATCAAAAAGCACCAAATGATTAGTTCTTCAAACGCTATAGTATTATAAATCACAAAGAGAGCCATTAAGGGCTCAAAATCACGTAATGTAACAAATTTTCCGAACAGTGATTAAAGTATGGATAGAATGAATAGATTAATTGAATGAACAGTATATGAGCAACAATTGTTGTCATCGACATTCACGACAAACGATTGAATAAAATTTTAAAGTTTTCGAACTCTTATATATGTCTTCAATATTTGTTTAATTTATAGCTAGAGAGAAAGAGGGGAGAGGGGGAGAGAGAGAGAGGAGAGAGAGAGGAGAGAGAGAAAGAGAGAGCGATATAATTAAGCGATTGAATGACTTTGGAACCAATTTTATAAACACTAATCATAATTGGCTATAGTTTTAGTTTAATATAGTATAATAAAGTATAGATTTATATTTAGTATTTAATATTTAGTATTAATATAATATAATATAATATTATTTTATGTTAATTCACTGATTGAGAAGATTATGAATATATGAAAACTGTAGAAACTGTAGAGAATAGGCACCCAATATATTATTAAAGTATTCTTTTAATACTTCTGCACTTCTAAGCCATACAATTAAGTTATAATTATTATTCCTATGCCTTCGAAATGTTAATTTTTAGTCACAAAAAATTCAATTCTTTATAGTCGTTGACCTCATGTGAGACGTTTTATAATTAATTTATTTTATTTTTCTATTAATAACGAGTATAGCCTTCAGTCCTTCAGTTTAGAAAACCCACTGTTTCTCAAAACAACTCCTTTTATAAGATAACCAAATATTGAATACTGTTATAGAGTTATAGAGTGAAGAACACAACTGAGCACTTAGTGAATGATCAGAACCTATCGGAACTCAATCTCTAAATTAGTTCAATTATATTATGTTTTGTATTGTTTTGTATACCAAATTCGATACAATTCTCAATACTCTTATCTTATTCTCAATGGTTTTAAGCACTTTTCGCTTTCGTATATTTGTTTCAATCGATATCTCACTATTATTTCAGTTTAAATCAAATTTCATCATTGATTGTCTGATCAAAGCATTGAAAGACAAATATTTATGTTTTTCTCGATTAATGTTTAAATATATTTATTTAGAAACGACATTAAAAAAAAGTCGAAATTTTCTTTTAAATTACAGAACTCAAGCATCAAATTAAAGATTACTTCTATTTAAGTAATGAATTTAATGATTTAATTCGTTGTAATAAAGCAAATCATAAATAAAAGCCAATAAAAGTTTTGAGTTTGACTTCATTTCTCTTCTAGTTTTTGTTCTGCACTTAAAACAGAATTCAAATTCTGATAAAATAAAAAACGATTGAAAAGAGTTTTGTTAATCAGAACTTTTTATCGTC
Organism: Belba bartosi; assembly: GCA_034693685.1. NCBI lineage: Eukaryota > Metazoa > Arthropoda > Arachnida > Sarcoptiformes > Damaeidae > Belba > Belba bartosi. The sequence continues at coordinate 23,582 of JAQFXP010000076.1, read as the reverse complement.
ATTTCAAAAGTTAAGTCTCTAATTGGCTTTAATTTAAATTTTGAAAAAAATTGAAGAGAATTCTGATAAACAAACAAATTATGAGAGCGTTTTGGTTGGAGTCAAGAGTAGAACAAATCGGAATTCATTTGATGAGAGATATAATGTACTAATTCTTGCATAACTGCAGAACTTTTTTAAGAGTTTCTCTTAATGTTTGTTCGGTCTGTTGGAGACAATAATTGCACACTTGAGTCACTTTTAACATAAAAATCCAATTTTAGAACAAACTTTCGAATCATCGAAACGTCGAAAACTAATTAACTGAATTGTTTATATATTTTTCAACAAATTCTTGCTTTAATTTTCTTGATTTTGAAAAGTCTTAAACAAACTCTCAAACGAATACTTTATTTGAAGTAATTGTGAATTAATGGAAAGGATAGTAATTGGAAACGGGTTTAAAAATTAAGTAAAAACTCATTTTAGCGATGGATTCATTGAGAATAATGTCAATGCTCAATTAAACTGGACGGTATGGTTTGGTATGGTTTGGTATGGTTTGGCATGGTAAATAGCGTCGTATAGTCTATAATCTAATTTATTCGAATTGAAATTTTGTTTTAATTCATTTAATAAGTCCTTAGAGTCTCATTAATTCGAAAATTGAATTTTTTAGTTTTCAGACCGTTTGCACATAATTGCAATTTTTCTATTCATTACTACTGTATATGTGTTTAAAGAATTTTGTATTTTTTATCGATATTATCAATATTAGAAATTAAAGTTATATCGAATTGAATTGAAGTCAATCTCAAAATAAGAGTAATTTGTTTTTCAAAGCTTTGATCAGTTGTGGAACTATTGAAACAAATGTTTGTCAATAATACTATTGATAAGTATTCGAGAGATGCAAACCAATGCAAATCAAATGCAAATCAAAAATGTTGTTAAATAGAATGTATTGTCAGTGAAATGTTTGTGAAAAATGGCTGTAAATCGAAAAAGAGGTGATTCGTTGAATTGAGCAAAATTTTAAATATACAACACTTTTAGAATTATAGCCAATTAGTAATCAATCGTAGAATTAGTTTCAATGCATTAGTAATTATGTAGTTATGTTCGAAATGATTAAACGGTATATCAAACAGAATAGCAATACTGAGTATATATTATACTATAATTTAAAACTAGAGATAGAATTGATGTTTGAGTTTCAGTCTATTCTTACATTACTTCGATTCTTCGATTCTGTCTTTCGGCGCAAATTGTGTTTTGAAATAAGTGTCGAATTGTTGTCGAAATGGTTTGACTAGAGATTCAATACAATCGAAATTCAGTTCATTCGAGAAGTTGCGAAAAGTCTGGGTTTGGGTTCGATGTCTGGAACTGATGTTGCGATGAAGACGTATGGCTTTGCGATGGAGTGGTGCTGGAGGTCGAGTCACTGGGATGTTGTTGTTTGTGGTGATGCGATAAGTGCTCGTTCGCACCGACACCCACACCACTGAACAGAGAGAGCCGGGAGAGGGGCGACGCCTGGACTGCAGCGAAGCTTCCATACGGATTGGTTAGACCAGAGAACGCGTCGTAAGGGTTCGTTGAACTGCGACTCTTGTGCGCAGTCGGGCCCGACAGGTTCGACGAGGCGCCGGCCGCTGCCAACCAGGTCTGGTGCGCCGCCAATGGCGTAGGCATTGAGGTCGGGGTCGAGTAGAGCACCCGCGCCGCTGTTGCCGCCGAACACGAGCTGAACGCCATGTTCTCCGGTGTTATCGGACTCGAGCCGGGGCTTCGGTGCTGTTGTTGCAGTTGGGACTGAGAGTGAAGGGCAGAGTTTTGTAGCGATACCAGAGCGCTGAGCGGATCCCTCGATGCGCTCGACTGATGCGCGTATTTCAGCTGAAGGTTCTGAGGACTCATTGTGTCGTCCGGTGTCGAGCCGTGCGTCTGGTGTCCAATCAACTGCTGGCCCGACCTGTGCGCGGCTAAGGAATGATCCAGTGGTGGCACAGAGTCCTCATCTGTCGACGACCTGTTCATCTGCGACTGGTCTCGAGGCGACTGCTCCGGATTGGCCAGAGAGTAGGCGCCGGCATTTTGAGAATGCACTTGTAGAAGCCGCGAGTGGCCGACTTGGCGGCGTTGGCCATAGCGTTTGGCGGGCAGTGTTCCGGCGTGTCTCTGCATATGGGTCTTCAGATTGCCTGCAATGGACAGTGAGGAGAGTGAGACAATGTTCGAGACAATGTGTGTTTGTGTTGGACTACCTTTTTGTGAAAACGTCTTCCCGCACAGACTGCATGGGAATCGGTCATCCTTGTTGTGGGTGCGGATGTGGGTTTGCATGTTTCCCTTCTGCGAGAAACTCTTGCCGCAGACCCCGCACGCAAACGGCTTCTCCTTCGTGTGCACCGAACGGACGTGTGTTTTCAAATTGCCTTTTTGTGTGAACCGCTTTCCACACGAGTCGCACCCGTAGTCCTTCTCGCCGGTGTGAATCTTCATGTGCGTATCCACATTCCCCTTCTGAGTGAAACTCTTACCGCATATCTACAGAGTGTACGCAATATCACAATATTGTTAGCATTTGTTTGATAAGCATTTTTCGATTCAATTATTAACAAACGATTAATTGAAAAATAAAAGGAGTGTTCGGCCAATACGGAAAATATATATCTGAAAAGTTTAATTAAAACAAAAATACCAAAAGTGGTAATAAATAAAATTAATTTATGAAAGACTTTTAGAGCTGGGCTTTTATTATAAGCCAGACCTGATTGGGCTGACAGTAAAGCATAAATTTTTGTTTTTGTTGGCAAAACTAAAAACTTTGCTCCACATGAGAGAAGCAATTAAACCAATCTCTGGATATCAGCCCTTAATAGTGTAGATAAAAAGGTGACCAAACTCTCAGAGAATGAATGCCTCGACGTTCGCAGCCAACAGACTATCAGAGCTATCAAAGCCGGCAGAGGCAGAGGCACAGCCTTCTGAGCGCCGAACGACTGCACAATATATTGACATTATATGAGTTCAATCTATGCATTCGAACCGATCTAATAATTTTGCTAAAAACAGTTAAACAGGATTTATATAACTATAAAATAAATCGCAAAACACTCCAAAAAACAAAACTAAACAAGAATTTCAAATAAAAAGTCTGAAAATATCTTTTATTTTTGAGTTTCTATTAATTCAAATGTCATCCCTATTGAAGACTCGGCAGAACTGGAGCCAAACGACCGAAATAGGAAATATGTATTGATATATCGGTATAGATATGTATAGATATTGGTATAGATATATAGTTAATACATATTGGTATTGGAATAAGTGAAGAGTACATACATGACAGGCATATGGTTTGTCTCCGGTGTGAATCATCATATGAGTCTTGAGATTACCTGAGTTGGGATGCGGTCAACAAAACGTGAGTAATAGTCAAATATGAGACGAGGAATGGGAGAGGAGAGGACATACCTTTCTGAGTGAAGAGTTTATGGCAGACCGGGCACAGGAACTGCTTGTTATTATTCGTTGCATTTCTATTGCGAGACATAGTCGAAGAGCCGGACGCAGCCGACGCTCGCCTCTGCGTCTGGTGGTGGTGATGGTGGTGATGGTGCAGAGGCAGACCGCCCACTCCGCCCGAAGAGTGGAGGTGGGCCGGGTGCGGGTGCAAGTGACCCGACGGAACCCCCGAAAAGTGGGGCGGTTTGTGTTCGAGGGACTCGTTTGGGTTCATTCTGGTTGAGCACGAAGTAGTCACTAAGTCTGAGGACTTTAGTCCAGAGCTGACACTAATACCGGAGTATTGCTGACAGATATCGCACGGATAGGACTTATCTTTATTGTCCGGATGCGGACACTTATGAGAATTGATTCCCGAGTGGGGATGAGTCGTATGAGTTAGCAGTATATCACTGGGAGAGGCCGAAGAGGGGCCGGCCAGTGGTCCGGGAGAGTTAGCACTTGTGTTGGGACCGCCTAAGTTCGACATCTTCTCCAAATAACTCGAAGCGGCGGCCAATTGAGAGATACCCGAAGTCGCGAACTGAAGCGGGTTTTTCTTGAGGAACAGGTCTGTTAGACTGGCCTGATAGCCAGGCCATGGGGACTTTTGACTCGCACCTAGAGATGGACTAACCCATGGAAAAGCACCGTTTTGCATGTTCGCTCCCAACACCTTCCGGCGCTGGCGCTGATTCGGTCGCTTTGGTCGCGACCACCGCTTCTATTGTCTTTCGTTTGAATCACAGACGCGAAGACCTTTTGCACTACAATTAGAGACAATATTTCGATAATATTTGATATTATTGAACACAAAACGGCACTAAAACTAAGTCTAAGTTTTTTAAACTTATGTAGAATTTGGTTCGAATTTATCAGTCGTTTTCAGTTGATTTCAAAGTTCAATGAATTATTAATTTACTTATTTTTGTTTATTTAATCAAATTGTTAACATCCAGTTCCCAAACTCCCAGTGATATCTGTTCTGATATATCGGAGCACTCACTCAATTTGTTGAGAGATGTGAACATTTGGAACAGTTGGAACTGTTGGAACAGTCGGAACTGCTGAAACTGCTGCCCATTTAGTCGATTCGGTGAACACTTGGTGACAACAATGGGATGAACAACAAGTTTACAGATTTGTTGCATTGAATGCATTGAATTCATTGCATTTGATGCTAATATTGATTATATTCTGAGAATCGATGTTCGATCAGATCAGAGCTATTGTACCACTGCATCAAAGTTGGACTCCAATGCAGGGTTGACTCGCACTCAACCCTCTCGGCCGACCACTAATTGTAGGGACAGAGAGATGTGGATTCAGGTTCGGGTTCGGATGTCTTAGGTTTTGTTTCGGTTTTCTTATCCGATTGTCACCAGTCATGGCTCGTATTTGAGATCAAAACTATTAGAGGAAAGTAGCGAATATTGTTAGCATTTAAACATTATTCATAATAAGAATATTGTTTAGAATAAATTGAATTAAATGTTTAGTAAATAATCGACAGTCAAGTGCTTAACTTAATATTTAAAATTAAACAAAACAAAAGAAAAAGTGAGAAAAATACAAAACTAATCAGTTTTTGCAAAGTGTTGTATAGTTCCAGAATATGTTTAACTGAATTAATGGCGGATTAAAGGTATGATTAATGAAATAGAAATAAGAAAAGAGTTGAATATTTATTAATATAATTTAAGAAATTAATAAAAACACTGAATGTTTAGTGTGTTTATTGAATTCGTGAACTCAATTACATAATAAATTATCGCAATATATGAGTGAATAAAAAGTTTTGAAATTCTCATTTGAGTTCACATTTGAAATGAGCTTTAATTAGCAAAGAGTGAGTTATTGTAATTAATTTTGTTTTGTCTCAAAGGCTCGGTTCAAGACTCGATCAATAGAAATATATTTTATAATCCATGTCTGTGTGCAATAAAATTTAGTGAAAAAACTTTTTATGTGAAGCGTCGCCAAAAACTGCGGACAGATTGAAAAGATCCCTATGGAGACACACGGAGACACATGGAGGCTACGGAGGCAATGGAGACTACACTACTGTAGAGCTTTGGAACTGTGTAGAGATGGAGATGCGATCAATGAACTTAGATGTCAACCGTACGGATGAAAGGCAATCAATAACATATGAATGAGACACACAATCCGAGAACACGGTCTGCCTTCCAATAGGGGTCAACTGCTTTTGCTATGCTTTTGGTATGCTTTCAGTGCTCTCAGTGCAACCATTCCAGTGCTGATATGGATCAAGAATTCGTTTCAACAGTTGCATCGGTTCAGACAGACATCGCTTTTTATGGACGAAAAACACTTTAGAGTTTAAACTCTTTTTAAATAAAACCTTTTTTAGTGCTTAAAAGCTAACTATTCATTGCAAGGCTTATAATAAACAAATTCTATTCTTTCGATGCAATTAAATCTTATTCTCGATTCTGTTCGACATTTATTATTCAAATTTAATATTTATTGTCAATTAATTGCAATTAAAATTCAAAACTATTTAAATTAATTCTCAAAACCTAATAAAATCAATACATTTTAAGTATAGGATATAATCATTACAAGATTTTAAACTTCATTTATTACTCAACAAGTTTTCAATTAAACAATTTTGCTTCATTGTTTTGTTTTATTTTATTTTATTCTATTTAGTTTAGTTTTTATATTTTCATTTTTGAAATGTAAAAAAGTAAATATTTAAAAAACAAATTATTCAATAAAAAGATTAAACAAAAACGAAAAAGTCAAACGATTTATAGTATTTTTTTTAAATTGAGTCAAATCTCAATTAAAATCAATTTGTAAACTATTATCGGAAACTGGTTAACAAAATATTCAAATTTAATTCTCTACTCAATGTGTGTTTATTGCAAATACTATTTGTATTTTTGTTATAAAACATTTTAAAAATATTAAACATTAAAATTTTATGTTTTAGATAAAGTTTTTTTTGTAAATTTTATAAATTGGTTTTTGAAATAAATGAATTAAACTTTTTATAAATATTTCTTTTGAATAAAAAAAAATTAGTCCAAAATTATATGACTTCTTTATATCGAAAATAAAAATCGGATTCAAAGCTATGCAACTCTATTGCAAGTATTGAAATCTAAAATATCTAACGACTTGTTATCCATATTATAATTTTAAAATAATCCGTTTAAGCGTTTATTCTTCATTAAAATTAGTGGAAAAGTTTCAAATATTTTCAAATTCAAGACTTGTTTTAGTCTCAAAAGGCTTCGATCGAGAAATACAATTATCAAACGATACTCAAGCGACTCGTATCAAGAATCGAGTCTAATAAACATTTATAACAACTAGTGATGATCACGAGTCGAGACTTTCATCTTGGCACAACAAATAAATTGGTAGATTGCAAAAGTTAACTAGGTCTGATCGAAAAATAGATTTGAAACTCGACTCAAGAATTTATTACTCAATCTAAGGGCAGAACTATTTTTAATGGATTAGAAGCTATTTGTTTGACAGCATTTCTCAGTTCTGTTTAACAACAAGTAATTCTATCGGATTTGAATGAATCGAATGTTTGAATCAATGTTTGACCGATCGCTTGACCAGACAGACATACAGTGAAGGCATACGACCAGACAGTCATAAGTAGAAGATAATAGATAACAATGAGAGAGTCGTATGGTTTTGGATATTATGTCTCAATTTATGCCAATAAAAGAGAGTTGCATCAAATAATCTGTTTTATATCAAAATCAGTTTTTCACATATAAACCAGTGGCTGCTGTTGTGTTTATCCAATAACTCAATGCAATTAAACTAATATTTTCTTACAGCGCAAGAATTTTCATAAAAAGAATAAAAAATTTTGCTATTTCTTCAAAACTTGTGTTTCAATGAATTGTTTTAATTTAACAAAAAGGATAAAAAGCACATTAAGGGCTGCTTTTTATATGAGATTAATGGAAATATATGTTCTCCAAATTGAAACTAAATTTCTTTAATTAACTGCAGTATAATTGAAGATATTTTTATATATAAAAAACAGTAAAAATTTTTTTAATAAAGCAAATTTCAAAATTTAATCTAAACTTTATCTTAAAACAAAAAATATAGTGAAATATATATAAAATTCAGAAAAGTTCTTATCATAAGCAAAAAAAGAAAAAATAATTTTATAAATCTATTACTCAAACAGAGTCTCATTTGAAATTCAAATATTGCTGATTGACTGAAATGAAGACTAGTTTGACATTAAGGCTTCGCTAATGTTATACTCAAAGTCGGTATAATGTAGAGCCAAACACAACTGTGTCTTCGATAACATAACTCAGTTTATGGAACATCGTATACATTGCATGCAATCAGTTATTTCACTTCATTTGATGAACGCAACTAACACTGAATTACAGTCTAATAATCGAATCGAATCTGATTTCTAACCCAACTCTAGCAATGAAATTGAAATTCAATTATACGACAAATTAATTGTTAAAAAGAAAAATTGCAAAAAACTAAAAATTTTAATCAATAACTTAGTTTCTAATTCAATCAATAGAGACAAGTGTTTATTGAATTTATTAACTTTTATTATTGAGTTACTGTCTTTCGACATAAAATAATCTAGTTTATTAAAATATTTTATTTAATGAATATTAAATTATGTGAACAAATTTAAAAAGCGACTAAAAACTAGATTTAGTGCCAGAACAGGCAAACTTATTGTTCAAATAATATATGAATCGATTTATAATAAATTGCTAGATTTGTTGCGATATACCGGTCTGTATATAAAAAAAATGTCAATTTATTTAATGCAATTGGGATTATTCGGAAATATATTGGAAAACTTTGAACCTAATATCAAAAAATAAATATTTTACATTCAGGGCTGCATTTTCGTAAATTTGCATTAAATTTCACTTAAAATGTAAGACTGTTTGTAAGGATCGCATCAGATATACTCGTATTTGAAATAACACAGAGTTGAGTCGACAGACAGTGTAAGCATAGTATAGAACAGAATATAAACATAACTTAATATAAAATACAAAATAACAAAAATTATCTCTAAATAAGAGATAAAAGCTATACTCGAAAGAACATAGAACTCATATTTTTTTAATACTAAGTTTATAACTAATTTAATAGAGTTTTGATAAGAAACAAAAAACTCGAAATAAATAAATACTGTTTTGTTTGGAAATAATTTGCATTTCAATAGCACTTCACATGACTTCTAATTGGAACTGATTTGAAGTTAAGGTAATTGACGACAAAAGAGTCGTTAATGAATCAAATATTTATGATTTGAATTTGTGCAAAACTCGATTTTTACTATTGTCATTAAGTCAAACTTAGTTTAGCATTCATTAAAATTTTAATTTTACTTGGTTAATATTTATATTCCAATTTGTTTGATAATTTATTTCTTATTAATTTTTTAGATTTTGTTATTCGTTTTTATTTAATAAAAAGAAACAAAATTTGATTTATTTTAAAAAATTTAATTTTAGTTAATGAGTGAAAGAGTAGAGATCGAGAGTTCATTAATTAACAAAAAGTTTGCATAAAATTCAGTTTCAATTGAAACTATGAGCAGTCCCAGTCATCGATGTTATAAATTAAGTCAAAATAAATAAATTAATTAATAATAAACTTATTTATCCGTCAATTCGGAAACGAATGTGAATTTTGAATTTAAATAATCTTTAAAATTTATATTTATTTACAAAATCTAATTTTAGAATTTTATTTAAGTTAAATAAAATATTAATTATAGGGATAATGAAGAAAATATTAAATTATAGGTTGAGTTAAACTAAAGACTCGGTTTTGTTGTATTCGGTGTTGACTTCAGTGTTGTGTTTAACAGCAAAAGTAATATTAGTTTTAAAAAATTGAAGGTTTTTATAATTGGCAGTAAAACAATAAAATTTTATAAACAGAGATAAAACTTTAAAAAAAGACAATATGGAAGTGCACGGGGAGGACAGGTTTTATTAATTTAAAAGACGCATAAAGGGGTATAACTGAGCGTCAAACGAAGTTTAGGTAAATACTAGAAACGGGGTTTTCCTAAACAAAGTTTAGAAATATTTAGTAAAGTCACTGATTTGAAGAAATGTCTCAACACTTTAACAGTTCTTCAATAAAAATTAATGTCAAAAATAATTGTATAAAAAGACACTATTTTTAGCTAAAGTAATAATTTGTGTTGAATTTGAATATAGATATTGCACTAAAAATAATAATTTGGAAAACTTTGTGAAAATAGTTGTGAAAATCAATTTGAGCTATGACTGAATGGAGTGAAAAATAGCGAAATTGAAATAAAGTTGGCTTTAAAGCGAAATTGATATTGTCGTCCGTGACATAGATCCAAACCGGCCTCTCTTAAGCTCATAAGACCGCAAAAATTTAGCTTAAAATAGTAATTAATATTTAAACTTGAAAACCCATTTTCAACTCAATCATTATTATATTATTTTGAAGTCGTTTTTCTGCGTAAACAACATTCAAATAATAATATGTTAATGAATTCAATTAAATTCTCTGAAAATTTTCTGCAATTAAGTAACCTTTGCTTAACTGTCTTTGCTATTAGTCCTCAATCTATTTGATTTGAGATAAAGTATTGAAATAAATTAAAATTTGTTATAGTTTTGAATTAATCCTTTGATATATTGAGAAAAAATCGAAATTAATTAATAAATTAGAAAAATTCGAAATAAAAAGAAAATATATAAAGAATTCTAATCAAACTTAGAAATAGAAAAATTCGAGATATTTGAGAATAAACGCAAAATACTTTTTGCGATTAAGAGAATACGACAGTCATTATGTCATAAGAGAATAGTTGTATCAATCGAATCAAATCAAATCAATCTAATTATTCGAATGCAATGATAACTAATTGAAAATCATTTGAATAACCAAATAAATGAATGAATGAATGAATTCTTGTTTTTATTGGTATTTAGTAGTGAATGGCTTTGAATCGAAAGACAACAAAAAGAAAATAACGTAAACAGAAAATAAGAAGAAGAGGAAACAAAATAAAATAAAAATCAAAAACCACTAATTTAGGCGAACAGTCTGTCATTTATATGGCATTTAGTAAAATCAATATTAATATTATTTTCTTTATTTTCCAATTGAATATAAACTCAAAACTCCTCTAAACTATACACTTATACACTTGTATCGCCTATAAGTTAGAGCTATAGCCTGTGCGACAGCAGCTGTTCCTCAGCTCAAACGTCGGGCACAAAAATAGGTGTTTAGACAAAAAACCTGTTTAATTGCTTCTAGTTAGTTTGGCTCTACTTTATTAATGTTGAGTTACCTAATATTACTGATATTACTGCCATTTTTGTTTAGCCAAAACAAGAACAAGCTCACAAGCTCACACTCACACTCACACTAAACTCACACAAGCTCACTCGAGCTCATACTCTATTACTTATATAACTTTTCTCCAACCTCTTCCTCCCCTCCCTCTCTCTCTCCACTCACACAACCAAAAGATCTTGACTGAGATCTCAGACTGTGTTTTGCCTAAAGACCTATTCATTGATCGCATACAATGAGTTGATTATAGATTTAAGTTAGAAACACATATATTATTATTATTAAGCAATTAGATGAGTGAAAGTGAAAATTGTATAACTAAACAGATTTAGAGTATTTCATGTTTATATAATTGTATAATTGTATAAGCTAACAAAAATGTCAATATATTCGAAAATATTGTCATTATTTAGTTTATTCAACGCTAAAATCACTTAAACCCATATAAACACTTAATAATTGTAAATCAGAAACATTTTGCATAAAAGCTTAGAAAGAGAGAGAGTACGAGAAGGAGAAAGAGAGCAGAAGAGAGAGAGCAGAAGAGAGAGAGCAGAAGAGAGAGAGAGAGCAAGAAAGAGAGAGAGAGAGAGCAAGAGAAGGAGAGAGAGAGAGAGAGCAGGAGAAAAAGAGAGAGAAAGAGAGCAAAAGAGAGAGAGAGAGAGAGCAGGAGAGAGAGAGAGAGAGAGAGAGAGAGAGCAAGAGTTAGCAGGAGAGAGAGCAGGGGAGAGAGGGAGAAAGAAAATTGATTTTTTTTGGAAATCTTTTAATATTTTTTTAGATTGTCATATAATTTAAATTATTTTTCTTAATAATTATATTATAAATAAATTATTAATTAAATAAATACAAATTCAAACGTTGCAATAGTTTTTGTCGATATCTCCCATCTTATCAGTTCACACTAACATCTCATTAAGAATTTTTACATTAAAATTAAATTTTATATCAATACTAGAAAAGAATAATCTAATTCTAATTAATTATAATCGAATTATAGTTAATTTATCATTATTTTAGATATTTTAATGTTTGATTGTAATAGTTATTAAAATTATAACTATTTTTATGAATAAGTTAAATGCAAAATACAATTTATTTTTAATATAAAGTATAGTAGAGAATATTTTATATACAGTTACACTATTATGTTGCTTTTGAGCTTGCTCACTTATCTCAGTTATATATTTTTTTAAAATTTTGCTAATATATATAAATTTGCCAGAATGGTTCGTCCAAATATTCCCATCCATACTACCACATCAAAAGTTTGGTTATCTCCAAAACTAATTAAAATTTCCACATTTTAAAAATAATATATTTAGCTTTTTAATTACTAATGTTCTGTTTAAATTATACATGTACTAGATACTTGCAAAAATAATTAGTTAAGTATGCTCATTGTAAAACCAAGGTTCTATTTAAGTAGAAATATTAAATTATAACTATTATTTAATAGCATAACTAGTATAACTAAGAAATTATATTTACAAGCTATTATTCTTTTTAAATTTTTAAGTAGAATTAAAAAGCAATTATTATAGAAATAAATCGTTGACATAGAGCAGTGGAAAGAAGAATTGAGAACAAAAACCAATTTACAGTAAATATTAACCTGTATATTTATAGATTTTAAACTTTACATAAAAATTGATATTTAATATAAATAAAACTAAATTGCTAAACTGAAGTTACTGTAACTTATTGAACTTATAATGTAATGAATTTTTATTTTTATCAAATAAGCGAACTTTATATTAAAAATTTTCGTTTATTAATATTTATATATTTTAAAAGTATCTAATTTTCAATCTTTGCCAAAAATGTTTAACTGAGATATTATTATGCATATAAAGACTAACTAGCTTATTTAGTGCTAATAGACCTAAAGTTCCTTGCTATGACATAAAGTAAATTACCAAGAATTGATGTTCAATTCAAATACAAGTTAAGAGTCCAAAAATGTATATATATTTTACCATTCTATTCCTAAGTCAGCAGGCAGCTTGTTAAATTTATTACAAACAATTAATTAAAAAAATTTAGCTAATATTTGAAATAATTTAAAATAAAATTAATTAATTAAAAAATTAGTCTTTTGTAAGAAAACACTTTTTTAAACGAATTCATCTGAATATTTGCTTATTTGTTAAATGAAAACAAAATAAAAATACAATTTTGCGATGCATTGAAACTCAATTAAAGCTAAATATTGCTTATCATTGATCGATGAATGAATAATGAATCGTAAAATAAAATAAAAGTTAATTTGATTCGTCACTCGAATCGTTTAAATATAAACTTGTCTTTTGTTCCCAAATCACATTTAGACGAAATGCAGACTTTGATGAAACTAATTAATGAAATATTGATTTCTAATTGCATTTAAATATATTTGCAAAATAAATCACTTTTATTTAATTTATGTCTAAATTTTGATTTTTATTTTAACGGTTAAACAGAAAAACACTATTAATTTATTTTTGCTATTTCTAACCTTCTGTTAGAAAAGCTTTTGTTTTATTTAATAATTTTTGTTTTTCTCGAATTCTATTTTTTCTTCTTTTATGTTTAACATGAATTCAGTTACACATCAATGAAATGAAGTGAACTTAAAGTATGTCTTTATATATAACTTAATATAAGGTGAATGTCATGAAAACATGAGCTAAACTTCAATATACAGTAGTCTAGTCTAGTGTAGAATTGAGTAGATTCTCATCGATTCTGCATTTGTTGACAGAATTTTCGGTCTTGAACTCAAATATTGGCAAAAATTTGAAAACAATACTTTCGTCTCAAATATTACAGTTTATTCGACGTTAAGTTAGAATTCTATAAATATATTCCTAATTCTAATTAATTAATTAGTCAATTAGTCAACTGATTACTGCATTCAAATTATTTCAAATAATAACAAAAGTTAAATAAAAACATTAAACATAACATTTATTTATTCTTAAAATAAATAAAATAATTTTAATTCGAAAAACCAAAACCAAAACGAAATTTATTTTTAAGCAATAAAAAGAATAGAGTAATCGAGAAATTCTTTGCACTTTTTGGTTTAATAAAGAATAAAATTTGAAAATTTGAGTATATATTGAGTTAAACTGTATATTGAGTATTAACTGTATTAACTGTATTGGTTGTATTGGTTGTATTGGTTGTTTGTATTCGTATGATGAGCTCTTGGGCCGAACACTCTTTGATTCATTCATTCAGAGATTGTGATGTGATGTGCAATAGTGTGATAGTCTGTTAACTCTACTCTTGAGTAGACTAGTAGTCAGTAGTCACTCAGTAGGCTGAGGGCTGAGAGCTGTCTATCTGACTGACTGACTGGTGCGAAGGTATGACTAGAATAAGCGGAGAGTGAGGAGAGTGAGAAGAGAGTGGAGAGTGAGGAGAGAGAGGAGAGAGTGGTGAGAAGATAGTGTTCCACCACTACTACCACTACCACTACTACTAACTTAATTTACTGCTAACTGACTGACAATCAACAATAAAATGAAAGTATGAGATGAAAGCGAAAAGAAAATCAAAACAGAATGCGATGAACGGAATAGAAAGAAAATTTAGAGGAAGTAAAATAAGTGTAAATATAAATATAAATAAAATAACTGAAAATTTTCATTCTTTAGGGAAATAACTCCAGAATTAAATGCAGTTTTTGTTTCTATTTTTGAAAAACACTAATTTAATGAATTTGTATTATTTGTAAATTTGTTTAAATGTATAATAAGAGCGAGAAAAGGGTGAAGAGAATGAGAGAATGAATGTAGACTCTAATATACAGTAATATACAGTATTATAATAATGAGTGAATGGTTAGGCGAATACGGTATTAAAAATAATGAAATGTTAGACTTAGGAAATGTTAGGAAATATACGAATTTAGTGAAGAGTTGTGAGAATTGTTGGAATTGTAGTCAATGTAATGATAGGATAGAATATTAGTGCGAAAGTAGTGCACGAAATGAACATTAACTGCAAGAATGTTCTTCATATTCCGCACTCCAGACTCAATCTCAGTCTCAGACTGATGAGGGCTGAGAGGACTGAGAGGCTGAGCCGGGAGAGTGAGAGTGTGAGGGAGAGGGAGGAGAGGTGAGGAGTGATAGGTGAACCAACCTTTCTAATGGACAATGTGGTCATCCAACTCACCGACGGCTGCAGAGGCAGAGGCAGTGACAGTGGCAGAGAGTGGTGATGAGGGTCTGGTGTCTGCCATCACAGTTGGCGGCACTGGTAGTACACTGAACAACTGAACAAGGACAAACTTATGTAGATGTTGTTTGGCTATGGCTTTGTGCGCCACTTGTCTAGTGCTGCACTGGTAGCTGTGTTGCACTGTTGCACAGGCAGAACAGGCAGATAACCAATGGAACCAATGGAGAAAAAGAGTTAAAAAAAGATCTCAACGACGACTTACACCGCATTACACAGTATTACTGTATTTGACTCAATAGCAGAATATGAGAGTATAGAGTGTATAGAGATTACAGCATAAGAGCGCCTATACCTCACCGCCGGCTCGACTCCTCTGTCTGAGTCTGTCTGTCTGAGTGCACACAACTCCTACCAAACCAACAGTCCATTGCAGACAGACTTCTGAATTAATTCCCACCAAAGCTTCGCGGGTGGGGACCAGCGCTCGGATGGGCTGAGGGGCTGATGGGCTCAGATGTACGACGAGATACTGTACACTGTGTACAACAGTATAGCTCTCTATGCTCTCTCTCTCCTAACCAACCACTTTGGCTACAGTGCTGTGCGCACCGACTCTGCCTATCATTCTCTACACTCCAGTAATAATAGTCTCACTATAACTATAACTACAGTATGACTATGACTATGACTCTGACGATGAGTGTGAGTGAGTGCGAGTGCGAGTTGTTGTGTAATACCAACACTAGTCTCAGACTGGTCTCAGTCTCAGTCTCAGTCTCAGTTGGTCTCAGTCTGGCACTACTGTAGTAACAGCAGCAGCTGCTGCTATAGTCGCAATAGTGGCGATAGTGACGCAGTGCTGCCTTAGAGCAGCCCATAGACCCAAACTAGTGGTTCGATGTTAGCGCAACCCAACCATTGAATTACTAACTAAAATATGCGCTCAATCTTATCCAACACTCTTTCCACTCTTATCACTCCACTCTATGCCAACCACCGTTCACACCTCTGCTCTCATTCACTCCTCTCTACACACCTCTAGTCCTATACTCTCTTTCTCTACAGACCTCTAATTCACATGTTTTGGTCAAATGTTTTGATTTATTGTTTACTTTACGTTAAGTTTAATATTAATAACAATTTATTAATTTATTGATTGATTGCGCGGTTACAGTGAATCCCCGCTATAATGAACGCTCCGCCGGCTTTCGAGTCATTCCTTCTCTTTGAAGGCGAGAAGAAGTTAGTCTTGAATTGAGTTGATGTCAGCTCTGATCCAATGATTCATTGGTTTAATGGACTTTGAATTTGTTGCAGAATATCAATAGAAAAGGACACAAAAGTGCCGAATGCGGCCATATTTACCGTTCAGAAGGAGGACCACACTCTCGGCAATATGATTCGAATGTAAGTACCTGAGCCCTGAGCCCTGAGCCACCGACCAATCACTCGACTCACACCACTTCTCACTACTGACCTCTCCGTTAGGCAACTCCTCAAAGACCCGCAGGTCTTGTTTGCCGGTTATAAAGTGCCGCATCCGTTGACTCACGAGTTTGTTCTTCGGGTTCAGACAACTCCGGATTACTCACCACAAGAGGCACTGATGAACGCCATTACGGATCTGATTAGCGAACTGTCACTTCTTGAGGAACGCTTTCGGGTATTCACTCTTAACTCAATTTACGTTCAATACATTGGTTTGACTCCAGGTTTGTCTTAATTAGGAGGCCGTTAAGGAGCGCCAGGACGGGAACGACTGATTCAATTCGCTTTCCGCTTACGTTCTCTTCATTTCATTTTATTCCAAATATTTTTTGTTTTTTAATTATTTTTTTTACTCAAAACACTAATCATATGAATTGAAAACTGTTTTTATAATAGTTTATAAATTATTGAAATTAATGATTAAAATATAATTTAAAAAATATATATATTTCTGAAACTTATAGCATATAAACACAACTGGTTTTTAAGACTTGAATGCAAGCCTTAAATTGTTTGAATTTTTGAATGAATTAAGTTTCGATCGTTTGGTTCGTATCCCAAACCCATACTTTTCGACGATTAACATAAAAATTGTGTTTATTTTCGATTTGTTCGCTAAACTAAAACCAAATTACATGTTGTCGTTCACTACCTGTGCGGACATGTTTCCGAACTCATCCTTAATCATGTGTAGACTCTTCGGCCAAATATTTTTCGATTATTTTTAACGAAATTTAATTATTTGTCAAATAATTAAAAATTAAATATAAATAATAATTCGAAATATGACGAATAGTTTACAGTTTTCCGTTTAAATTAAACAAAATTATTACAGAAATGATTGAAAAAATAAGTAAAATATTTTTGTGTAAAAAATGTTTTTTTAGTCAAATTTCCAGATTTTTATTTTCCAAAGATATCGGTATTCTGTAGTAGTTTACGAACTCTAAGCTCCGGCTCTATAGCACAGCATAACATACCTTAGCTTAAAGAGTAATGAATTCACGCATTGAATAATTGGGCTCAACTCGAATGCAGACAAGAATTAGTTTGAAAATTATTCAGCAAAAGCTGAACATTAAGTAATGCCAAACCTCTTAGGTATGGAGTTTAAGGTGAAACCTATGAAACATTAACTCTTTCTTATCCAGAATTACAATTTGGCTTAATTTTAATTTTAACTTTAATTTATTGATTTAATCTCATTCTTACTCTCAAAGCAGTCATTTATATTAACCTTAGCTTTGAACTCAACGATGTCTTGA
This sequence comes from Belba bartosi, assembly GCA_034693685.1. Lineage (NCBI taxonomy): Eukaryota > Metazoa > Arthropoda > Arachnida > Sarcoptiformes > Damaeidae > Belba > Belba bartosi. Next base: position 5,814 of record JAQFXP010000076.1, on the reverse strand, counting down.
ATTTATAATTAAAATCATTTTTAGCCCTTACCCACTCTAAGTCGTTATTTCCGACACTTCTCATCCATTCCCATCGTTTTCATATAATTTCTTATCAAACATTGAATTCGCAATTTTCACTAATCTTTAAGTTGAGTTCAATTCTAATTGACATTTCGCTAATCATTTTTAATAAAATCTAATTTAATTCAAATTTTTATTTGTTTTATTTGATTGGTTAATCATATTACGGTAATTATTGCTAATAAAACAAATAATTGCTTTTTTGTTGTTAGGTTTTATTATAAAAATGACAAAAACACTCTTCTTCTACAAATTAATGCTTAAATTGTTTTTTATATTATATTTTTGAAAACAAAATTTTAAAAATAAATACTAAAAACTAACACGTTATTGGTATGGCTTTTATAGTTATTAATTTATTAATGTCAATTAATTAACATTCATTACAAAAAAGAATTTAATTAAAACATAAAATGATTTTTTTCATAGAAATTCCCAGTTAAGGTTTAAATTTAAAAAGAAGAAAATTAAAAATAAATAAATATATTTCAAATAAATTCTTTACAATTTTACGATAAACTTATTATTCTTTACAATTATTTGATTGAATTTTTATAAATTTATTGTAAATTATTTGATTTAAATGATTCTAATTGAGAATTAAAATATGAAGAGTCTATTAGAAACAATTTTTTTAATTGACCAAGAACGTTTGATCGGTATAAAATTATCACACATTTTATGGCTTCCGAGTCTAGTTTTAGTTGCTTGGAAATGAAATTAAATAAAATTTTAATTTTTTTTACTACTGAGTATTGAAGTTTGCAATTATTCTAATGTAACTAAAAAATAAAAACAAACAAAAAGTAAATTAAAAAATATCAAAAAAGTTTGCATAAAATATTCAAAAATAAAATCCAAAAGAGTTTATCTGCTTTTAAGATATTAAAGAAATTTAATTTGAATTATAATTTTATTAAACTATTCAAAATAATTCTATTTATATAGGAATAAATATTAATTTTATTATTAAATTATTTCAAAACTGACTCAATTATGATTGAATGTCTGCTAATAAACTGTCTAAATATCAGTTAAACTAAATTTTTAAATTATGTCTTTATTATATTTTTTTGTTAAATTTTGTTTTAAACAAACAAATCAAAACTTTTTCTAAAAGTATCATTTAGTTGGCTTTGATTTGATTGAATGGCTATAGTGTCAGAAAACAACATTCAATTTGAAACTTAAATGACTTTTTTGAATATACTTCTGTATTTTCAAATTCAAGTTAAAAGATAATAAAATACAAAGTATTCTTTAAATTTTTTATAATTTGCATTTAATAAATTAAAATTTCAATTGTTTTACTAAAAATACATTTTATATTAATTTTTTAATACATTTTTACAATAATTATTAAGAAATCAATATTAGAAACATGTGTATCTCATTTACTGTCGACCAAGTTATTTAATTTGAGCCAATACTGGATATTTCTATAAATTTTATTTTACAATAAATTTAAAATATATGAATGTTTAAATTTGCAAACTAAAAAACATATTTCAAAAGTTTTATACAATTTTCTATGCATTTATTTAGTTAAAATTTTGGGAAAATACTTAAATTTGAAGCAACGATAAAATGCTATTAAGTTATTATAGAAAAGATATTTTATTATGTAAATTAAAACTGGTTTTCATTAGTGTAAGAGAGGCTGAAAGGCTTTTGCTCTGAACTTCAAAAAATTTGATTGCAATCAAAGCAAATCTATTCAAAAAAATTCAATAATACTTTCTCTTGATTTTTATAACACAAATTCAATTAAAAACAATTTATTTTTCAAAAAATTCCACTAATTGTAATAAAAAAGAACAATAAAGAGTATCTATATTTATATTAAGCTTTTAGATAAGCAGTTAAGAAGTAAATTGTTGAAGAAAATAATCTTTTTGTTCAATAGAATGAAAGATAAAATAGTTTTTATTCGAGAAAAAGCAATTTGAAAATTCCAAACTATAACAGAATTATAAAATGAGTTGAGTTTAGTTTTTCTCATTGGATGAACTGTAAAATAAGATCTATATAAACATTCCTTTTTTGTTTGAAATAAAAACAAATTTTATTCTAAAGTCTGAAAATATGTTTCGTTTTAAAGATGTCAACTGAAATCTCGAGTCTTTTTCTTCGATAAAAGCAGTTTTAATCGCATAAAAACAAAACGAAACAAAAAATCCAAAAGAACTGGACATGAAATGCAAGTACAGAAAGACGGCTCTGAATACTAAAAATTGTTGCACAGACTGTACAGACTATACAGACATGAAGTAGTGGTAGAGTTAGAGTTAGAGCTAGTGTTAGAGTTAGTGTTGGGTAGTGTTCGTGCTTTGAATAATTCCCAAATTTAATGATTCAGTGCAGAAGAGCTTTTTGTTTTGGTTTTCTTTTTCGGAGTTTTATTTCACAGAGTTCTTAGTCTTCTTCGCATTGATTCTCTGATTCAGATTAATTTTGCCATAACTCAGGACATCGCCATCGCTTCCACTCAGGGATACCTTTTCTGAACCATACCTATGCTCTCAAACTCTCCAACTCTTCTCCACTTACTGTATACCCAAAGGGCGATGAATCAGAAGATAACTTAAGCACAACTTTCGGACTAACGCTCAACTCTTCGCTAATTTATGATACACTCTATTATTATAATTTAAAAAATTATTCTTTTTTTAAATATTTATTTATTTATTCAATATCTCATTCATAAAACAATATCTAAAGATTTCAATTATTTTTCAATTAATAAATAATTGTTTTGTTTAGTTTTAGCAAAGGGTTTAGTTTAATTGTTTGCTCAAAGTATATAAATTCAATTAATGCACAAATAGTTTGAAATTTGTTATACATTGTTAAACCTTTTGTTAAATTCTTGCCTTTAATAAATATAAGTTAAGTTTGAATTTTAGTTAAGATTTATTTTTGAAAAATAATTAAAATTTTTATCACTTACACGATATTGAATAAAAAAGTATTTAAAGAGATTAATCTTTTTTAACTCATCTCTTCTATAAATAATTTAATTTTATATAAAAAACTTTAAAACTTCAAAACTCCTTCAGTTAATAAACCAATATTTTTTGAAACTTTTTTAATTATTTTATTTTTTAATTCTATATTAACTAATTTTGTTATTTTTAATTCCAATCCCATTTCCGCAATCAATTAAATGTGTTTTTATATTTTTATTGATTACGAATTTATTTTTCTTATTTACTATACTGTAAGTTAAATATATATTTTATTAATTAAAAGTATTTAAAAAATGATTTTCTTTGAAAAAATACATAATTTAAATTCAGAACAAATACTTTGAGATAAGATAACCTGAAAATCCATTTGAATAATGTCTGATATAAGCGATTAAGCAAATGACGAAAATCTCATTATTATTAGAAGCAGTGATTGTGTGAGAAGTTTGAGGTTAAGAATCATCAACGTCTGGCTCGAAATGTTCGGCACAGATAACAGAAATAACTTTTATCTAAAGGGTTATAAAATTTGATGAGAAGTTGTTTTTCAGAGCTATACGATATCTATTAACTTAACCATAAAATTCAGCCATTCTTTCGAATTTTTATGCAAAATAATTGTCGAAACTATTATAAACGCAATTGACTTTTAATACTTAAAATTTGTTTAAAATTTTAAAATTAAAAAAAGTTAGACTGTTAACTTTTTTAAATATTAATTTTAGTATTTAGTTCTATTTAATGATTTTAAGAATTAAGAATTTTCCTAACTTATAAGAATGCTAAATTTAACCAATAAAGTCGAATTTAAACATTGTAAACAAATAATAACCTTTATCAACAATTAAACAATTAAAATAGTTATGGAATACAAGTTTTATGTTTTAAATTATTGCAAATTATTTTCGTTTAAGTAATATTCAAATAGTTAACCAAAAGAATAGTTACTTAAAAAGTGTCGATAAACTAGTTATTCAACAAAAACTAAAGAGTTCTTCAGTTGTGAACTCAACTGATTCGATGGCTCACTCTTATGGCTGTTAAGCGAAATACAAATATTTAAATTAGAAAATCAAAATCTCATCCATCAGAATTAATTTCAAATAGTCAGCTAATTATGCAATATTTTGCAATACAAACACTATTCTATACCACAAATTGATTTAAATAATGTTTAAATAATTATATGGTTTTGAACTTTAATGAACTTAAATCTCTTTTCATCGAAAACATTAAAAGATTTTCTTCTTTTTTTTGAATATATTTTTTAAATAGTAGCCGAATATCAATCTTAAGTGAAATTAGTTCTGAAATATTTAATTAATATTTTTATTATAAAATCGTAAAAGCTTTCGATAACCAGTTTTCTAATTACAACACTTGAGCTAAAGATTTGGCTTAAATTTTGTTTCGAAAGCAAGTGTTGTCCTAATTTCGCTCAAATTTTGTGATTTGAAAAATAGTTAAAATTTAATATAAACTCCAACTGAAAGTTATCATAAATTCTCTAGTTGATTCAATCAATCAATTTGATTTACACAAACTTAATAATAGCAATTTAAGCGTACTGTAGTTGCTATAGTAGGTCAGGGCTACTGTATAGCTCCCGGGCCACACTTTGTTTGAAGATAGAGACGCGCTAACACAGCACTACTTCACTTAAATTATTTATTAAACTTTAATGTAGTTTAATATATAAAGTATTGAATAATCATTATTAACACAAACTATTTAGCATTGAGTGTTAAAATAATTTAGTAATGTTTTTAATTAATGTATAACACTTTTAAAAATAAATATTAAATGGTCTTAATTACTATAAATAACTAATAATTACCATTAATTAAATGTTATATATATAATGAAGAATGCCGCATAGCTCACAAGCTTTTGCGTCTAGATGTCACACCCGAATACTATTAAAATTAATTTTAAACAAAAGTATATCATATATGGTGTAAAAAATCAATTTAGTTTTTGCTGAATTTTATTTGGTTAATTTAAACTAAATTAATTAAAAATATTTTATATGCTTTTTGTATGAATGTTTCTCCTCTATGTGTGCATGTATGCTTTTGGCATGGCGCATTCACATATAGAGAAGAAACATATACTAAAGGTACAGTATATAAAATATTTTTAATTAATTTAGTTTAAATTAACCAAGTAAAATTTAGCAAATACTAAATTAATTTTTTTACATCTTAAATAATGTACTTTTGTTTAAAATTAACTTAAATAATATTCGGGTGTGACCTCTAAGCGCATAAGCATGTCAGTTATCTTTGATTAAATTTTAATTTTTTTACTTATAAAATATAACTCAAACACTTTTAAAATAAACCAATATAATTTGTTGTAAAAATCTACTTGTTATGTTAAAAAATTATTTAAGCTAAATTATTTTTATTATATAATAAAAATTACTAATAAAATTTTTTTCTAAAATATAAAATGTTTTTGTATAACAAGTATAGTAACATAATATAATAAGTTTGTATTCATAAACTTTAAAAATACAATTATTGGCATGCATGTTTTAAAAAATTTATTATTTTTACCGATAAGTGGAAAACTTATTATGATTTAATTATTAATGCTAGCTATAATTTAAAATAAATGCTAGATAAATTTAAACTCGATAGTTGTTATTTTAAGTAATTATATAATTCTAAAATTTTATTTCATATAAATGCTTACACTACACTGCAAAAATTTGTTGTAGTGCTTGGTGACTAAATGTCTGGGTTGGGATTAAAAACATATTGAGACACATAATATC
>JAQFXP010000075.1:0-51115 GCA_034693685.1 Belba bartosi | reverse complement strand
ATTTTTAAATAGTATTTATAATTTGTATAAGTGAGAGCTCTAGTGTCGGTAGACAGAGCGTCGACTACCTGAACGTAAAATTTCGACTCTGTAGTGGAGTTGGTTTTACTAGCTAGGGATGCCATAAAGTCTGGAAGACTTTACAATCCTTCGATTAAAGTTATATGACACGCATAACACGAAAAAAAATTTTAATGAAAATTTTTGCAAATATTATTCAATCCAATCAACAGTATTTTTAGTTACAATATTTTTTAAATTTGAATAAAACATTCGATGTTCAATAGGTTTGATTAAAGTTTTGGTCGCAATCATAAACGCAAATAGGATTTTCGCAGAAATTATTTATTGTTTTTAAAGTATTCATTTTAATGTATTTCTTACTGTTTCGTCCAATTAGATTCCAAATAATCAGTATTTTTACATTCAATCACTTTATACAAATCACTATTATTTTTACTTAAAATAAACTTAATTTTATTCAAATTAGAAACAAATAATTATTTTCTCAAATATTTTCTAAATTTAGACAAAGAATTCAAATATTTGTTAAAATTTTTGGTTATTTTCCATTAATTTCAAATTGATAACAATATTTCTAACTTAATATGTTTAATCCGTTAAACTATTTCAACTTTCTTATAAGGTTCATATCTACTGTATATAAATTTTTCTATAATCTTGATATGAATCTTACCTGAAAGTAGAAATAGTTGAAAGGATTAAACAGATTAAGTTAGACACTTTGCTATCCCTTTGTTAACTATTGAATGCTATATTATTTTTATATCTATAGTTTATTTTAAAGTTTTGAAAAAATAATTAACATATAATCAATATTAAAAACTATTAAATTAAATGAATAATAGTAATGATAATATATACAAAAAAAATTGTTTTTTATTCTGTGTGTTATTTAATTTCAATCGAAGGATTATAAAGTCTTCCAGACTTTCTGGCATTCCTAGCTAGTAAAACCAACTCCACTGTAGTATTCAAACGGTCGTTAACAGCTATTTGTAGACTATTATAGGTACTGTATGTTAACACTAAATATGTTATTAATTTGTGTCTCAAAAGTATAGCTATTTTTAGAATAATAACTAACACATTCATACATTCTTATAGAAATTCTATATTCTTACCTGCTTCTCATTCCCACCCCTTTTATATAGTTATATAACTATTTGACATGATAAAAAGTTATTGATTAGAAAAAAATGTGTATTAATCTAGTCTGGATAAAAAATGCCCAAAACACTTTGTAAAACAAAATAACTTGGAAAGAATAAAACAATTAAAAAAATGTAAGACATTTTGTCTTGGTCATTTGTAGCAGGTTAAAATCTATTTAGAAAAATTTAGCATAGTTATAAAAAATTTAAAAATTAGAAATTGTTTATTGCATATGTACTTTTTTAAGAATTATAATCTGGGACAATTTTGATTCGTATTACAAGCTTAAAATGTATTGTTTGTTATACTTTTAAATTGAACATTCTTGGTTAACAATTTTTAAAATTTTAATTTAAAAATATTAATGTTAATTATTTAATTTTAAAAGCCTAAATATTGTTTACCAGTAACATTTTAAAAATAAAAATGATAATTTCTATGACAATTTATGCTAAATGTAATACATAATGTGAGTTATATTTAGGTAAGAATTTTTAAATAGAAAATTTGTTTTTATTTTAAAATGTTACTGGTAAATAATATTTGAGTTTTCAAAATTATAATTAACATTAATATTTTTAAATTATAATTATAAAAATTTGTTTGTTTAAAAACAATCAAAGATGTTCAATTTAAAAATGTAACAAACCTTCTACAAATGACCAAGATAAAATATTTTAAATTTCTTTTATCGTTTTATCCTTTTCATCATTATATAGTTGGAAACAAAATTTTAAAGCTGATTTGACCAAGCACCTTTAAATAAACTGATTTTAAGGTTAGGTCAAAGATTAAACTGATTTTAATCCCTCCCCTGACCCCCCCTCTAAGTCTTTGGCCAAAATTTAAAAAAAAATCCCCCCTTATCCCCCCTTGGATCGGCCGGCCTTCTCGATCCCTGATATATACGCTATTACTTGTTGTTTCTCTTTCTTCTATATCCAAGGATTAAATGTAAAAGTTAGTATAATTTGATAATTAATAAGGAATTTGTAATTTGAAGAATAATTTAACTTTATTTCGCTTAATAGTAGAGTCCGCCATAATTTACGATCTCTAATATATAATCCATTTCTAGAAAAATATGCAAATAATGTAAAGCACAGTTAGCATCAAATTTGCAAAAATAGGAAAATTCTCTCAACAATCCTTAAGCCTGACTTATAAAGAAATGCTGGTGTGTGTGCTAGTTAAAATATAAAAAACAATAAGAAATTCTAAAAATTATTGCTCGGATTTAAAAATTTTGGATTAAAATAAGTAAAAATAGAGCTCAAAAGTGTACATAATTGCTAATAAAGGATCTTAAAAATAATCTAATACATATTGATGGATAAAATATTAATGCAACTTATTACTTGAAAAAATAATTTAATATATACCGTTTTCCCTCACATATTAGTACATGTACATATAAGGTGAAATATACCATTTCCCCAAATTTGGTCCAAAGCCTCTATGTACACGTCCTTATAAGACGAGGTAAACCCAAACTTTAATAATTAACACAAAATGTTTTAAATCCAAAAATTCAATGAACTTATAAATTATTCAAAATTACTGCTATCATCTTCTTCTGATTCAATATCTTGATTATCTTCATCATCGGTTAATCCTGAATTATCGTTTATTGTTTTAATTTTTTTTTCAAATTCTACAAAATTTCTAAGTATTAAATGCAAGTTTTTATTCTTGCGATTATTACTAAACTCACAGCCAATAAAAGACTTTCTAATTAATTTTTTAGAAATGTTAATCCAAGCAATTGAAACTCATTTAACTACAACTTCCTAGCTCATTTAAAATATTTTTCAGAACTCATTTTAAATATAATTAATTCAAATATATTTTATTTGTTTACAAATATTTTAAACGACTTTAATAGAAATTAAAATCTTTAAGTCTAAGATATTACTATAATCACATGATTTCTTATCTTTATTTTTGTTTTGAATAGTTTTCAAACATTTGACATTTTTAATCTTTAAATCTTTATTTCTTGCGTTTCTTATTAAAAAAATATTTGAATGAAATTTATTTACAAAAACGATTTTTTCCTCATTTTATAAGTACATGTACACATACCCCGGGGTATATGTACATGAAGCACAAACTCACCTTATATGTACATGTACTAATATGTGAGGGAATACGGTAATATATTTTTGGCAAGAAAATTGGTTAAGTTTGAGTGAGAATTTAAAAAGTTATTATGGATTTTTAAAAAAGGAAATATATATAAAAACAGATTATATTTCGAAAATAATTAAATCAAATTTAATTTTTCTTAGAATTCTAAAACATTTTCTAATTAAGGTTTAATTCAAATATTTCTCAATATAATTTCTATCAACTGGTGTTTAAGTGTAATCAATCGATAGCAATGATAACACTTCTTATTCAGACGACGATAGCTCTCATATCAACTTTTCTATAAATTGAGTTACGTCTGAACCCATGAATAACACATTGAATACACATTACAAGCATTCGCTAAAAAGGCGTTTAGTTTTCAGACTATATAGAAGTTAATTCAAAATTGACAAAAATTTATGATTTTCTTAAACTTTAATTTTAAAAAACTGCAGTTTTTACTGACTATAGCGTACACCAGGGATAGGTAAGGGAAAGCAAAATAAATATAATATGTATAACAATATATATAAATAAAACACAAAAAATAAATTATTCAATTTTTTAAATATAACTTTTCTAATTTTGATATAAAATATTAATTAGTTTGTTTAAATCTTTAACACCCGAATCCCCCTAAAATTGATTCCATTGCATATCTCTGCAAAAATAACAATTTTACACAAGAGATGCCGATATGTTATCCATTAAACAGTTATAGTGTCGGCGCGTCGTTTAAATCGATATTTAATTTAGAGATTAAATGCAAACAATTAAATCAAAAATTAGTTTTTATTTTAATTGTTAAAACTATAACAAAATTTTGTTTAAATTTTTTCAATTTAATTCACTTTTTATTGAATAATCATAACATGGACTGAATTAACAAGACAGAAAAATAATAAAATTTTATGTATCATAATTGTAAACAAATATAAAAATATAACAATTGTTATCAAAATTCTCTTTAATAGTTTAAACCAGTTTATTCAGAAATGTTTGGTCATATCTGGTTTAAAAAATCTTTGTATTTAAAAAAATATTTTTGTATTAAAATTACTTTTATGCATGATCGTTTTATATTGACAAGTTAATTTTTGAGTAAACTGTATGCGCGGCAAATAAATTTAATTTTATCACCAGGTTAACATTGTTTCAGATCAAAATTAATAAAAATAAAAATTTATCTAGCTTATAATTTTCCTAAACAATTCCTAATAATTAATTTTTATATTATATCTAGCTAGTTTTTAGCACGTTTTATCATGTTACAAATTAACAAAATAAAAATTTTTAATTTATTAATACTGTCTATAGTTTGTTATATTAATATATAAACTATTTTTGCAAAAACAATTTCCAAACTGAAATAAGCAAGCATATCTATTAATATATAAATTAGTTTTGGTTAAACTAAAGATATTTTTGAGAATTTGTGTATAAATCTAACTTTTCTTTAAATTGCATTAAAATAATTGAAATTTCATTTTTGATTTAATTGAGGTTTAGTCTAAATTTTGAATTAAAAACATAATTCGAATCAATCGGTCGGAGATTTTTGGAAGTCTTTCGGATAATGTTGTTTATATTGGGAGAGATGTTCGACTAAATCATTGTACTGTTGGTTGAGATGTTCCGGCAGTTCTTCGTAGACATCAGTGAACAGACTCTTGATATTGGGTTTCAAAACCTTTTCCGATCGAACGATTGCAGACATAATCTCTTTGCGAACGTCTTCTTTGTATTGATTTTCTTCGGATTCGTTGAACCAATTCCTGTGTTTCAACAGATTTTTCATTCGAAGGATTGGGTGATCTTTTTGTGCCCACTTTCTCACTTCATCGACACTCCTGTAAGCGGTTGAGTCGTCAGATGTCGAGTGATGTGACACTCGATAAGTCATGGCTTCGATGAGCACAGGCCGGCCCTCATCTAAACAGATTCTTCGGGCCTCATGTGTTGCCATAAAAGCGGCTAAAACGTCGTTCCCATCAATTCGAATCGTAGGTATGCCCAGTGCTGGTCCCCGAGCGGCTATACAGACAACAAAATATTCAAAAATATATACATTTGAATTCAAAACAAATTTTAACTCAAATACCGATTCCGTCGCCTCTGTATTGTTCGTGAGTTGGCGTTGATATTGCGAATCCATTATTACGACTAAAATTGTAATTATTTTTAAATCAAAACTGTTATTTGACATATGATTGCGGCAATTGTTCTATTGTTCTATGTCACTCTTTCTGATCAAGGTGCAATTATATATTAAGTTATTTGCTATTTATACCCAAATTACGCCAATTAATAAACTTCAAACAAATAAGAAAAATCTGAGAGTGTATGTCGAGGTTAGGGCCAAAGGAAGGTAGTAGCCTGGCAATTCAACATATCGGCAAAATAATCGAAAATTTTTCTAATTTTAAACTTATTTTGCTTTATTTAATTAGATTTAATAATAAATTTATTAAACATTAAACTATTGGTATACAGGTATACAGTAGAGCGCTCTAATATGTATTGGTATTAATCTAATTTATTTTTCCAAAACATACTTCAAATTTATATTATATTAATTTATTACTATTACAGTAATAGATGAAAAAATGGAGAGATTACTGAAATTATTTCAAATAAATCAATTACTCTTAAGTGCTATTATACAGAACGCCATGTATAATAAATTATCCATTCTACTTTATACAATATTAAACAACTCTAATACTAAACTGTATTACTCTACTGACTGTCAAATAAAAAAATAATCCAATCAATTAACAATAATTCCCAATTCATTTTTAATATTTAACTTGTAAGTTTGTATTAATTGTACCAAGATACAATTACAAAAATGTGGATAAAATTTGACTACCGGTAATAATTGAGTAGTCAAACTATGCACTCAAACAGTTAATCAAATGACAAATATTTAATTACCAAAAGAAGATAACGGGAACGTCGAGAGTGGCCGCAAAATTGAGGGCTGCGTGAGCGTCGCCCTCCGAGGCCGCACCATCTCCGAAGTAGCACAGGGATATCCGGCCGTTGGCCAGCCGTTTGTAGGCATAGGCTGCGCCCACACTATGCAACATCTGTGAGGTCAGAGTCGACTTAATTGTCACAAAATTTACTAAAATTGAGTTAAATTTAAAGTTAATTATTTAGATTAACAGTGTATTAGTTATCAATGTTGTAGTGTCTTTGACTGAGTAGTAAGTAGTAGTAGAATACATACATTCTTTACTCCCGTAATGGATCGGCATTTGTCTGCCTTTCCCTAAATCGTTGCAATTGCCGAAACACTGGTCTAAGAACTGTTCGGTTCTGAAGCCGCGCCATATCAGCACACCTTTAGTCATAATTCTCGTTATTCTCTTAAATCGGTTCAAAAACTAAACTATTTTTTATTCAAATACCGGGTTCTCTGTATTGGCCAAAGACGAGATCAGTCGGCTCGAGCGCAGCCGCCGGTCCAAAATGTGTGGCCTCTTCGCCATGGCTTGTGATATAGAAGGAGATCCTTCCCTGTCTTTGAGAGTCGTAGAAGATAGTGTCCATTTGGTTGAGTCGAACCATTCCTTTAATTATTGGATAAAACTTAGATTTTTGTCAATAATTAACACCATTTCGGCATTGAATCTATCAAACAGTTGATAAACAGTCACTAAATGATTGAAAAACGTTTTAATTAATTATTTTTAATATTTAAATAAACTTTTAATTCAAATCTTGTACTGAATCTGATTTTCATAATCGACTCAAACGTAACACAAATTAACATAATCTGAGACTAAGTGAGAAATTAATAAAACAAATGTTTTAATTAAATTAAATCCAAACCTCTGTATAGTCTAATCAGAAACTCTTTGTCGAACTTCTCATTCAATTGCTGTAAGTCTTCGACAAAAGAGTTTCCGTTTTTATCCATCACTCGATAGACAGGTATTCCTTCATAAGTGTTCTGATCTCTGAATATCAAGTCTTGTGTCCATTCAGACCGAGAACCGGGAAATTGTGGTCTCTCTTCGAACGAGTCGGTGGCCGAAGACGGGTCAGAGCCGGCGGTCGGCGAATGGCTTTGACTCGAAATCAGACGACTTTTGTTCAATTGTTTGGCAAAATTCTTCACTAATTTATTGGCATTTTTTGCATCAATTTCTGTACAATTTATCACTGAATTCAATGTCGAAATTGACTTAAATTTAGATAAAATTCTTAACATATTTTTATTATAAAATTAAACAATTAATAGAAAATTAAACAAAAAATACAAAAAACTTTTTATTAATATTTGCCGACACGTTATGCTATGATTCTTATCTAATACTCGCATCTGTAAACAAACTGTTGCGCAATCTTAACCCTTTTATTAACCATTCACAAACATAAGTACCTAAAATAATTTTACCCGGTAATATTTTTAAAACTAAATCTCCTTGGTTAAAAAATATAAATTACAAACAAATTAATGCATAAAAATGTAATTCAAAAAACATTTAAACTTCGGATGCGTTTGTCGTTAAATACGAATCGAAGATAATTTGAACCTAAAGTTTATGATTTAGTTTTATTTAGCATGGTTGAAATTTTGTTTAAATATATTTAATATAAATTTTGTAATCATTAACTCTAAATAAAAATTATATACAAAACAATTGAATTTTATATAAAATATTTAAATAAATAAAATTTTAATTAATTCTTCAAAATCTTAATCATAATTAATTTTAAGCCTATTTTTGTGTAATTTTTTGAAATTGATTTCAAAAATACAATTTACAAAATGAGCCAAAAGGTGGCGATTAATGAGATATGAGTTGAACACAAAATAACAAAACATTTCATTCAAAATATCAATCATTGTTTGAATCAATTTATTAATTCAATTCACAGTAAGACTTGATTTGAAATCCATTTATTTGTAATATATATTATTTGTATTAAAATAAATATAAATTTTACTAAAATTTAAATTAATTAAAAACAGTTGAGAAGTAATGAATTCTTCGGCGCAACCAATGATCACATCTACGACCGAACCGAAACCGAACGGCACGGCTTCGGGCGGCGATGAGGCGGCTGGCGGTCAGACGACTGGTTCGGTAGCGTTGGAACAGTTTCTGTTGTTGGCCAAGACGTGTAAAGGTCTGTCGGCCGTCGAACTGATCCGTCAAGTGTTGGAATCGCCGCAAATCCACGTTTTCGGCGAATTCCTGGACTTACCGAATATTAAAGAGTTGGCGACTCATGAGGAGCACAACCGCTATTACGACCTCTTATTGGTGTTTGCGTTCGGCACTTATAGGGACTATTTGGCCGACAGTTCACGTCTGCCCCCTCTCACCGAACCCATGCGAACCAAACTAAGACATCTGACGATTGTGTCGTTGGCCTCAAAGCGTAAACACATTCCATATCAACAGCTGTTGGAAGCGCTCGATATGAAGAATCTGCGAGAGTTGGAGGACTTGATTATTGAAGTGATTTATGCGAATGTAGTCGTCGGCAAAATGGATCAGTTGAACAATCGGCTCGAAATCGAACAGACAATCGGTCGGGACATCAAACGAGAGCACCTGAAGACTGTGACCAATGTTCTGAACGAGTGGTGCCGTAACTGCGATAATGTCTTAAGAAATATCGAACAACAGATCGCTTCCGCAAACTGTCTTAAGGAGGATAACCATCGAATGAAGCAATCGATCGAAACTCAGGTCAACAACATTAAGAAGACTATCAAAACCACCGCTCAAGACATGGACGACCCGATGAGCACTGATGTCATTAACTCTTCGCCCAGAGATCAGAGAGATTTGAATTTCGAGAAAATTAAAAGAAATGCCGGAAAAGGGAAGGGTTTGAGGGGTTCGGGCGCTAAGTTCTGGAAGAGAGACAACTGAGCGCACAGTCGGTTCGGTTCGCTTTTCTAGTGAACGAGTTTTTGCCTTTTTTTGATAATTAAAATTAATTTATTATACATTAAAATACACTCAAAATTATCTTTCGATTACTGTATAATAATAGAAAAACATTTCAATAATTTTAAGATACAATACAATTGAATACAAAAGATAAAACATATTAACTGTAAAAATGTGTTCTCTTTTTAGTGCCCTTTTTAATACCCGATTTACCCGGTTTTGTGACCAGTTGTCCGCCAAACTCACTCGTCCTCAACTCTGATGGCATTTGTGAATATTTGGCTCTTTTCACAACTGGTTCACTGCCAGAGGGCTCACCAGCGCTCGCATAACCACTACTCTCACCACCGCTTAACACATTATCATTATTAGAATTGTCTTTATTTCGGTTAATATTAATAATCCTTTTGTTATAATTATTATATTTTTGCTGCAAATCAATGCTCTGTTGTTTCAAACGGAATCCAAAAGCACCCAATGCTTTGGGCGACTCCTGTAGTGCAAAACTTTTGGCTAAATGTCCCAAATGTAGTGATTTAAAGGGCAAGACATCGGTAATGGCCTTCGGGTACGTCGCGTACGACCGAATGTACGACAGATACGCCCTTTTGGCCAAAGCGGCCATATCTTCATCTTTGCCGACGCCGGTCTCGAAACTGATCTGCAATTGCGTCGCATATTCTTCTGCAGTCACAGGTCGGGTGCGTTCGAACTTCAAAAACATCAAAGACTTCAAACAGTCTTTTAAATGCATTTCAAACAGATTTATATTTAAGTCTTTTTGCAGTAATTCTAAAAATTTCGTTTCAGTCGTCAAAACAAACTGAACGGCATTTCCGGTGTTTCCGATCCGTGCCGTTCGTCCAACTCTATGCACATAGTCTTCTGGTTTTGGGGCACAACTCAATTGTATGATCCAATCGACTTGTGGCAGGTCGAGGCCCCGGGCGGCCACATCTGTGCAGAACAATACACCACTTCGGACGGCGCGGAACTGGTGAAACACTTGTCGCCTCTTGTGCTGATCCATATTTCCGTGCAATTGATAAAAATTAATCTCTTTTTGATTGCATTTCTGAAGCAATTTATTGAAAACATTTTGAAAAACAATATAATGAAAGTCCACCACATCCTGACATGACATGAATACCAGTGCCTTAGAGTCGGCCAAAGAGCACTTGTCCAACAGTAGGGCTGAGAGTGTTATTAGTCTGAGTTTAGGCGCGACTACAATGTAGTGTTGGGTCAGGTTTTCGGGCAAAACAAATGATTCCAACTTCTGGTCACTTATGTCGATGAGTCGGGGCTCTGACAAACTCATTCCGGCCAGTCGTTGCACTTCGGCAGTCAGTGTGGCCGACACGAGCACTGTCTGCGGCCGCACCGGACATACCTCTGACAAACGTTCGACAACTTTCTGCACCGACTCTTCAAAGCCCTGTTCCAACAGTCTGTCCGCCTCATCGATGACCAGCCATTTGACTCTATTCAGCTGCAAATTACCTGTGCTTTGCATGTGGTCGAGCAGACGGCCGGGTGTTGTCACCAGAATGTTGAGCCCTTTCCTGATTCGGGCCTTTTCCGACTTCTTCTTCTCTCCTCCGCACAGATATCCAGTGACCAGACGTTTGAACGATTGGCACAAAACCGAAAAGCATTCGAAGCACTGGGCGGCCAGTTCTCGGGTCGGCACTACAATCAGTGCATGTATTCCATCGCTTCGAGTAATGTTCGGCTCAATTGACTGCAAGTCCTGTACTATCGGTATAGCGAACGCCAATGTCTTACCGGAACCGGTCATTGATTTAATGAGTGCGTCGGCGCCGGTCATCAGCACTGGTATTGAGTTCTGTTGGACAGCAGTGGTCTGATTAATGGAGAGCCGATCGCTCAGACATTTGATTAAATACGGATGTAATGAGAGTTCGGAGTACTTGTGCGCTGAGAATACCGGTTCGACTCGTGATTTCGCGTCAAATCTATGCAACAATTCATTAGTTATTGAATTAAATATAAATAAATATTTTAATTACAAACTAATTGTCGGCATCTGTTCTGAACTCGCGTCAAATAGACGGGAATTAAACTTCGCATAACCCGACTGTCGGTCCCGTTTAGCTCCTCTATCTGGCCTCACACGCCTGTCCTCTCTCTCCCTAATTGGTTTAGATCTGTTAACCGATTGGTCGACTAACTCGTCCGCCTCTTCTACCTCTTCGTAGTGCCTCTTCTTCAGACTTCGTTGTTGTGATTGTTGTCCAAAGATATTGTCATTTAATTGTTTGTAATTCTCTTCACTTTTATCCAAATCCTTATTAAGACTAATATTAGACTTATTTTTATTCGACTTATAATTGCTTTTATTTCGTTTTTTGGATTTATTTTTCAATTTTTTAATCCTCTCTTCGCTTGGATTTGACTGAAATATGTTTAGAATCAATGAATCGCTCTTTGAATCCATTTTCGTCACTAAATAACTATAATTTTAATAATTAAATCAAAAATATATTTAAGTTTTTATTTACAAAAACAGTTAAACAAAACGTAATTTTAGTAAACATTTAATTTGTTTCGCAATAGTCTATAAACACGTTGTTTCAGATACAGTATATTGTCTTAGATTTGGTCTAGCTAGAAAATATAAATTTTAAAATAATTACCTAAACAAATCCTAAATCAAAATTTAATTGTATAAAAATTATATTTTTATTTGTTAATTTTGTTAAATATTACTAATATTATCAAGATACTATTAAAGTTAATTGTCCCAGCTTAGACTGTATTGTTGACTCACAATGTGTGTTGCTTGTTTTTATTAAATGTCTTATTTTTCACTTTAAATTATTGCATTTAAAAACACGTGTTGTTGACGTACACTGATTTAGGTTTTTTAATTGATCAAGACACGATACATAAACTACGTATTGTAAAATTAAAAATTGAAAATTTAATGTGATTGTTTTTTGTTTAAATTTTAATATAATAGCATTATGAATCATAATTTATGATATATATTTTTAAAACGACACAAAGAAATTTTAAATTTAAGTTACAATTTAATTAAGAGTTAAAAAATAAAAATTTGACAGAATTTAAATGCTAAACAAAATGTTGTTTTTATTTTCAATTATAAATTTGTAGACTATAGTTTTGTCAACGTATGAACTGAAACAATTTTGCAAATTTAAAAAAATAATTTTTACAAAAGTTTTATTTTATTTGCAAAAATATTTACAGTAATTTAACATTTCAAATAATAAAATGTTTTGCAAATCTTAATAATTTTTGTAAATAATAAAAATCTATAAATGCTAACAAAATATTTTTAATATTATTTTACTAGACAATTAAATTTTATTTTAAATTAACGGTAATAATAAAATTAATTTTTTAAATAATAAATTTATTTGTAATAATCAAATTTTTTATCAAAATTAAAAATAATTTTTAATAATTTATTTTTTTAAATAAGACCACCTTGTTTAACATATTGAATAGAAGTGGTCAAACCATGAATGATAAGAATTTAGATAATTCATTGACTGAATAATTGAGAAAACATTCGATTTTTAGAATTTTTCATTAGAATCCGTTTGGGTTTTGGGTAGCCTTAGAAACCAAATGTTTATAATTGGAAATTAAATTAAAACAAGTGCATGATGTAATTTTACTATGTCGTAATTAATTCATCTAATCAATATTATATAACCAATATTGAATTATTAATATATTAGAAATTAATCAAAATAGAGTTACTTAAATAAAATATTAACTTGTCAGTAATTTTTAGAATAAGCATGTATATTTAATAAATAGTTTAAAATTTCACCAATTAATAATTTTAAAGATTTTATTTTATTAAAATATTACAAAAATAATAAATACACTAACAAATTTTAATTATATAGTTAAAATTTATTTAATTTAAATTTGTTAGTGTAATTTAATAATAGTTTTACTTATAAAATTGATGTATATTACGTTAATCTCAATAATATCCAACCCAAACCGCGACAATAGCCCAAACCCGCTTCCAAGCCCGGGAGCCATAGCTCTTAAGTAAGAGGTTTAGTGACAAGAAATGAACTCAAAAACAAATTTATTGATAAAACTTAATACAAGTATTGAATTGAAGTGAGATTTTAAATGTGAGAAAAAATTGTCGGATTTTAGCATAAATTGCATAAAAGTAAACAAAAAACTCATCGCTCTATGAGATCGAAGTGAGCTTACGGTACAATCAAATCAATTATAATATACAACAAAAAGTAATATAAAAGTAATAAAAATATCGATTCATTCATAATAAACATCAAAATATTGTATTTTATTTAAGAGATTATATACGAAAATATTGAATCATTTAAATGGATTTACCGATTCATTAAATAAATCAAATAAATCAAATCAATTAAATTATTTAAAATAATATAAAAATAATAATAAAAATTAATTGAAATCAAATTGAAACCGAATATAACGAACATATATTATAATTAATATATTAATACAATTAAATGGTTATAATGCGAGTACTCGTAATGATTGGATTGATTTGTAATACGATTTGTGAGAAACTAAGTGAACAAAAACTGTTACGACTTTCACACCATAAGTACAACGCTAGCGGACAGACACTACTCGACCCGCTTATGCAGCGCTTCTGGCGCTGGTTTCTCGACCGTCTGGTCCCGCTCTGGTGGGCCCCCAACTGCATGACACTCGTAGGCCTGGCCAGCAATATAGTCACCACTTGTACGCTCGTCTGGTATAGTCCTGACGCTAAACAGGAGGTGAGTTCCCATACCGTATTGCCGCTACCGGTCGGCCATTCGTTGCAAACCTAACGCCCGGCCACTACTGCCAACCCATAGATCCCCGCCTGGCCTCTGCTCTTCTGTGCAATAGGTCTGTTCGTCTACCAAACACTCGACGCCTGCGATGGCAAACAGGCCCGACGGACGAAGACGTCCTCCTGTTTGGGCGAACTGTTCGATCACGGATGCGATGCCGTCTCTACCAGTAATTCAATTCATTTTATTGTTTTGTTTTGTTTTTCGATATTTTATTTATTTTTTAATTTAATATATTTTTAAAAACCCGTAGAAATAGCAGAAATAGAATTCGTTTGAAATAATTATTGATTTTGTTTTAATATTTAAGTTTAATTGTAAAACAAATTTGATAATAGATTATATTTCATATGTATTATTTTAGCTAGCTACACTTTGATTTGAATATTTAACCATTAGATTAGTATTTAATTACATTTACATTACATTAGTTAAGAATTTAAGCATTTATTTCAAATTTCTTCTTATTCTTTGTTTGAAATGAATGGCTATTTTATAGTTAAAAAAATCAATTTTTAATGCATTTTCATTTTTAGTTCATTTTTCACTATATTTTATTTATTCTTATAATTCAAACATTAGATTAATTTATGTATTTTTGCAATAAATGAAAATTCAAGTCATATTCACAGTTTCCGTTCAATCTTTTTTTCAATAATATATAATTTATATATAATTTTGCGTTAATTGCTCTAAGTTTCTGACATTCATATCAGTCAATAATTTAAAAATATTTTAATGAATGAATAGTAGATATTGATAGTAAATATTGATATAAAAAAATCGTAAAATTCTAATTAGAATTGAATTTTGAAATGAGTTAAAAGTGAATGAAAATTGGAAATTAAATTTGAATTTAAATTAAATTAAACCGAAAACTGAATTGTTTTGTCTGTCAACAACTGAACAGTCTTTGTGTCGCTGACGGTGTGTCTATCGGTACAATTGGGGCAATACGTGGGCCTAATGATAATCTTGAATGTGATGGCGACGGCCCTGTTCTATATGGCGCACTGGCAGACCTACGTGACCGGGGAGTTGCGATTCGGCAAATTCGATGTCACCGAAGCCCAAATCACGATAATTGTGATCCTGTTATTGTCGGCCGTCTTTGGCACATCGTTTTGGAACCATAAGGTATGGCCCGAGTGTGGGCTCTGAGCGCAAAACTATTTAATTAATAATTAGATTAACCAAATAAGTCAACTGTTATAAGTCATAAGTCATAAGTCTTAACTGAATTGTGATTTACTCTTAATGTTGATTAATATTCGTAAAGATTATCGATTCGATTGGTTTGGATCTGAGAATTGCAGTCATTCTGTTGACTGCTGTCAACGCCATTAGTATTTGTATTAAATATTTCAGTTCTATTATATCTAAAGGCGTCGGCAAAAACGGTTCATCAGTTGCAGTAAGTCTTATGAGTCACAGATACCGGTGCTCTTATGTAATACCTATTCTAATCAATCAATACTAATCTTTTGGGAATTCTCTAATGAAAATGAATTCGAAAATTATGTATATTTTTGTACTATATTTTCGCACGACTTTTGCGTTGACTTTTTGATTTGACAATTAATCTAATATTTGATTCAATGTTTTAATTAATTTGATTGCATTTTTGAAGTTCTAATCAATTGGTGTTTTGTTTGTCGACTTCCCGTTCTTCAGATCGAATGGTTAATGCATGTGACGCTGCAGTCGATTCCCCTCTATTTCTCGATAGGCAATGAGTTTTTTGTATTTTTCACTCAAGCTAAAGTTATCCTCTCGGGTGGGGTCGGCAAAAACGGTTCGACTGTTGCCGTAAGTTTGCTTTCAAACTAATTATTAGATTTTAAACCTATAATCCCATTAATTCTATTGAATGTCTATTAGTTTTAATTATTTAATTGTTTTTTAGTTTAACCCTCTTTTCGTTTTAAGACTAATTAGTAATTATTGTTTTGTTTAACTATTTTTTATTAATATTTTCTAATCTAATTCACTTTTTTCGGATTCAAAGGGAACTTCAATATTGTCGCCATTTATTCCAATATTTTTATCTGTGGTCTCATCGCTGACCATATTTTTCAAGTCTCCGTCAAATATATTCTCTGAACACATCTGTCTATATCTGATTACATTCGGTTTAGTGACGGCGAAAATCACTAATAAATTAGTGGTAATTAATCGCAAACTTCGCCTAACTTTTGATTATAATAAAAATCATTTGAACTCATTTTTAAATTGATAGAAATCTAATTATTTTAAGCATTTTCTCTCATAATTATCTCAAACGCAATTTAATATATTATTATTTTAATTGATCAAGGCAAACGCAATTTGACATTTTATTCGATAAGAGAGTAGAAAAAGTTTGAGTGATTTTTATTATAATTATTATAAAACAAATAGATAGCAAAATAATTGACTAAAATTTGCATTCGATGCAAAGGTGGCACAAATGAGCAAAAGTGAGATCAATAAACTGGACTCAGTCTTCATCGGACCTCTACTCCTGTTTTTGAACCAATACTTCAACACAATTATCAATGAATATATACTCTTATGGATTGCGTTAGTAAGTAATTGATTGAAATAGTCGATTGAATTGATTAAAACAAACAAAAACCAAATGATTAATCGAAAATTGAATTTCGAAAAACTCAAACTTAAACTCATTCTCTCAATAGGTTTATATATTATTGGATTTCTTATATTACTCGTTCAGTACGTGCACACAAATCGCCGATTATCTCAAAATCAATGTCCTGTCCATCCCATACCAGCGCCCGACTATGTCCACGCATACGAGTCAGAGTTCACTGAGAAATAATGGTTCGGATATACCGACGAATGGTAGGGATAGCCGTCACAGGCCGTACAACTTAAGGGCTGATAAGCGTTAACAAAAAAGACATTCAATTCCAGTATTTGTATAGCAATTCTTGAGATCCAATTGTGTTTTCAAATTGATTTTATCTCAGCTCTAGTTATATAGTCTTTTAAGTTATAATCTATGGAAAAGTTTAAATCTCTCCAAAAAAGACCTATTTTTTAATTGAATTCTCTGCGCAATCATTAAATAAAATTAATTATTTAAACGACTTATTCGTATTCTTTAAGAATAATAGTCAGTCATAATAACAATTCCATTGATTTGATGGCAAACACCAAATAAATCTATAATTCTTTACTCAATACTATTATTAGACGTTTTATTTCCTTCAAAGAGAGTATAAATAATATTGATATTTGTTTTTGAATTACATTTTCTGTTCGGAACCTCTTTTTTGCAAAAATTGTTTAAATAGATTGCAATTAATATACTATTTATATTGAAAATTGTGATTCATTTTTATTGATTATTATAAATGTTTAAACAGAAACAAAAAATTTTATTAAATCTTTCGATAATATTGTTGTAAATATTATTAAATATTGTCTTTAAATATGACTTTTTATTTGAAGTTTTGAATTCTATTAAAAAATTCCTTTTTTTCGTTAATAAATTATATTTGAAATTAAACTAAAAAATTCTTTTACTAATTATTTTGATTGAAAAAAGTTTTTTCTGAAAATTGTTTCCAATTTTATTTTAGATGAAAAACAATTCAAACCAGAGTTCGAATCACTACTTATGGAGAATGACTTCGAAGAGGAATATAATCAAGAATTGAATTCTTAATTTACACAAAATCTTAATTATTTATACAATTGTTTTCGAAGTAATACTTATTTTTAAAAATTTTGTCTCTAATTCTCATTCCATTCGATCAAACGTCGATTGATTTGATGTCATAATTCATTGCTTCAGTTGTTTTATATAATTATTTATTTATTTTAATATTTATTTCAATTATTTACGTCAAACAAGTTATGCATAAAAAAGTATTTAAATATTTTAATGAAAAATATGATTTCATCTTTATATCTAAATAGTTTATTAGCATTTGTTGGTATGACATACCTGTGCCTCGAGTTTTATGCACTAGTATTCCAAATATTAAGTGTTTTTTACTAAATGTTTGTATTTTATATACAAAAGTATTGCAATAATTTTTGTGTGCAATACATTGGAAACGAGCTTTTATTTCAATTATTAATTAAAATTATTTTTTAATTTAAGAAAATGAGTCATCTTTTCAATAACTTATTTGATCTGAAAAAATAATTTCAATTTGTGTTGAATCGAAATTTTGTTTGATTTTTAAAAAACTTTAAAAAGTTATGAATAGAAGTAAATAATTGTTTTAATATTCGAGTATTTGATTGTCAAATATATTATGGATTCGGAAAACAATAGATTAAAACAAAGTTTTGTCTTATATTTATTAACATTCTTTTGTGGCATATACTTTACGTGCTATACACTGTCCTTGAGCTCCATCAGCCGCCCGGTCGACCACTTCTGTTCCTCTCCCTTCGACTTTCGTTCAGAGCACTGGTCGCCGAAAAATTGGAAGCGCTTTGCGATTCCATATTGGGATCAAATTCCCGAATCACTACAAAATGTTAACGACTATAGACCGCCGAAAGTGAACACTCAGTCGAAGTGTTTGCAGTTTATGGTCAATCAGAATAAGACAATTAATTCGATTCCAAACATTCAAATCAATTATTCAATCGATGCTATCGTTAAGTGTCAGAACGGCTGGTATTTTCCTGACCACAAAATTTCTATTATTTCTGAGGTTTGTCTCACATTTAATCAATAAAAATGAGTTAGTGTAACTCAAGAATAATAATCTAGGTAGATAATTTCAATTTTATGAATAATTTAGCTTCAACAATTAACATGAAACTTATTAAGAAATGTAGTTGATAAATATTGGTTTTTATAGAATTAAAAATACAAATGCTTTTACGCCCGAAAGTTATTATTTATTGCATGTTCTTGCTAACTTAATTGACCAAAACTAACATATAATTTAATAAACGTAATAATAGCTCGAATTGGTTTGTGAGAAACGATGGATTCTATCCCTATTGCCACTAATATCAAGCATAGGCTTCATGTTATCAATTGTTGTCCTTTATTTTGAACGCTATTTCATAATCATATTCTCGACAATCACTTTAATGTTGGCTTCAAGTCTAGCCTTATGTATGGCTAATGGCATAACAGCACTCATTATATCCAAATTTCTGGCCACTCTGTTCTTCGGCGCCAACTTCTATACAACAATTCTGTTGATCACAAAACTCAATACAAATGCCAATAATTATTTCGACAAAATATTTTTTAGTGGACTCTTGGGCTCAATTTGTGGAAAAGGATTCGTTCTTTTATTGATTTTTTTATCAAAAGACTGGAAATTAGTTCAGATTTTGATCACATTTTCAGTTATGCCTTTAATTATTTTTGGGTTAGTATAACATAAAAAGTTTTTCGACTAAATTAATGCATTTATTAAAAAATTTCAAATTTCCAAATTTTTTAATCTATAGAATAATTTTATTCCGAATTCAAATGAATAAAATCGAAAATAATATTAATATAAATTTTGTGGAAGAGATAGAAAATACTTCAATTGTTGAGAGTATATCGGAATTAAATGCAACCATAAGTCGTAAAACTCAACTATTACTGTAAGTGTTGGAAGTTTTTCTAAATAAATCAAAACGACAAAATTTTAATAGATTTATAATTAATACAAGCAAAATTATGCAGTTCTATTTTTGTAGCTTCAGGGTAAATAATATCAATTCGAAATAACATATTATCTAAAATAAAATTAATCATTACAAAATTGACTTAAATTATTGGGTCAATATTTAAACATTTATAAAATAATCTAGATTATAAAAGATTAAGCGTCCATTAATTTATGCAAAATTTGTTCAAAATTCTGAATCAAAGTTTTTCTATTTTTAAGCAACTAGATAGTATTTTGAATCGATGCAAAATTATTCTAAATTATTATTATAAATATTTTCTCGTTGCTTTCTAATATGATCTAGTACATATTAATTGTTAATTTTTTAAGAATTAAAACTTTATTTCCAAAAGGCTATCAATTGCTTCGATTATATTCTTTTGTGAGGAATATTCACAGCACCAGAGACTGGAGGAAAAGAATACATTCGATCCGACCTTTATTCTCATTCAATGTTTTAATGTTATCATGATTTTTATTAGTAAACAAAGAGTTTCACTAAAATATACAATTTTAATGGCATTTATTTTCGTGTGTTTTAGCAATTTTTGTTTTACAAACGCCGGTAATATTTCACAAAATTTTTTATACAATTTTATATTAAATCAACAACAACAAATTTAAATTATAAAGTACTCTTTTAAAATTATTACTTAAATATTTTATTCTTATTTGTTGCAGGTTTGTTTGATTTTGGTTTCAAAGGAATTTTTAAAAAAGTTTTAAAATATATGAATAAAATTGGTGTTTCGATTGCATTCTATGCAAATCTATTCATATTTATTGATAATATTGATAAAAGAAGTATAAAATTTAACTTAATTTTGGTTAATATTGTTATCATTTCTTATGGATTATCTCCTATTGTTTCCAAATTCGTAAGTATTTAAAAAAAACCAATAATTGAATTAATTCTAATTTTTATATTAATATAGAATGAGATAAATTCGTGGCTAATGAACACATTTGTATCAATAAGTTCTCTGTCGGCAATACTTTGGCTTTTAATACATATTTTCTTAATTTATAAAAATCTAAACACAAATGAAATCGAAAACAAAAATAAAAAAATTGTTTATTCGAGAGACAACTCAAATGAAGATAAATTATGTATTATTAGTGATTAATATAATTAATATTTTTGATTAAACAAGTTGATTATGAGACAATAAACAGATTGAGTAAAAGCAAAATTGTATTGATACTTTTTTGGCGATAAATATTAATTTCCATTCTAACCAGTGATTGCCAAGCTAAGTTTATATTTAAAAAAATTCATATTAATAAAACAATTTAAATAAAATAATTAATTAAAGTTAATTATTATTTTTTGGATTAAGCAAGTTGTGTAGAATATGATTTTTATGCATTTTAATAACTATTTTTTTATTATAATCACAACTTATAAATTGAGACCCGGTTTGCACCGGCATAGACGCGTTTCGGAAAACGTTTACAATTCCCCCTCCCCTCCCCCTTAGCACTAATTGAAGTTAGATTTTAAATATTAGACTAATTTAGACTAATTTTATATCAAAGACTAAATCAATTGATAAAAGTTCTTAGTTTAGCCGCACTTGTGTTGAACAGCCGATGTAATGAGCAGTGGTTGCAGAGCCCGGACAGCAGTGAAGTTTGAAATTACATAAATTTATTGTTTAGTTTAAAAGTTTGAGATTTTTGTTTGTGTTTCAGTTCAGATTAAAATTAGTAATATATTTGTTTTTCTTCATAACAATTAAGTTTACATCGGGTTAGCTATTGAGGTAATTTAGCCAAATCATCCCTCACTTTAAAAATTAATAAATGAAACATGCAATTTTTTTAATGCTTTCATCAAAACTAAGTAATTTATTCTAAATTCAGTCTAAATTCGATTAAATCTAGATAGATTGCAAAATAGGTAATTATGTCTACAATTTTACCCCGTTTACCCTCGAGTATTTAAGAGAAAAAATAGCCATTTTACTCCTAGCTATTCCTCTACATCCCTAACTCGGCCGACCTTGGCCAATTCTGGTTTACAGCATAAGTTGGAATAATAGTAAAACCGATCCAATGGTTATATTATATGATAATAAATGATAAATATAATCTAAAAATAAGACTTACTTGTTTTATTCATTGAAAAGCCATAAATCAAGTTGTGATTCAAAGTTAAAATAAACTTTTATTCATTATTTAAGTAATTTTTAAATAATTTTTTTAGTGACTTACAAAACTTAGACTTGAGAAAAACTATTAAAATAAACTGTTGAATGAAAAACAACGGCAGAATATAAGCGATTGAAACCATATTTTCTTCACCAGTCGGTCGTAATTACATCTAAAGTTGCGAAAAATAATGGATATAATGACGACTGACTGGTGAAGAAAATGTGCAATAAGTCTTCAACAGCAATAAGTTAGTCATATAATGACTTAATAACTGTTTAGCCGAAGCAGTCAACCGGACGCGGAGGAGGAGGGAGAGGGAGAAAGAGAGTAATTCGAGAAATCATTTTTTATGTTTACAAAAGTTCCTAAATTTTATGCCTTTTTGTAATTAAATACAGAGTGAATACAATTTAGAGAATTGTTTTATTTATTTATTTTAAATTCAGATACAGTATATGATACAAAGTTGAGGCAAAGTTACTGATCGAAACGTTACGAAATATCACAAGTTTTGTGACCAACAAAGTTGCCAAAAAAGTAACATATCTTACAGTTTATTAATTATAATTGTTTTATAAGCACTTGTATTAAACAGCGGATGTAATGAGCAGTGGTTGCAGAGCCCAGACAGCAGTAAAGTTTAAAATTACTTAATTTTATTGTTTTGATTAAAAGTTTCAGATTTTTGTTTATGTACCAGACAGAGCTCACAGCTGCTGCTGTCTGGGCTCTGCAACCACTGCTCATTACATCCGCTGTTTAATACAAGTGCGGCTAAACTAAGACTTTCATCAATTAAGTCATTCAATTAATTTAATCTTCATTTAAAATCTAACTTCGGTTAGTACTAAGTCGAATGTTACTGAGAGAGAGAGGGGGAGGGAAGGGGAAGGAAGGGGAGGGTGCAATTGTAAACATTTCCCGAAACGCGTCTAACGACCGGTGAAAACCAGGTCTAAATTAATAAGTTATGATTATAATAAAAATTAGTTTTAATAATGAATAAAAATCATATTCTAGACAACTTGCTTAATCCAAATAATTTAAACACTAAAAAACTTAATTTTGATCTAGAAACTTCGTTAACTAATTAATAATTATAAAGATAATCTAGTTTTTATATAACTTTGCTCCATCTGGTTATAATACAATTAAAATACTTATATGTACATATATTAAAATAGTTTTGATATTTTTAAATTAACCATTATACTGTATTTTACCATAACAAATTATTATTAAATGTTTCTATAAAAATTGCAACTTGATTTTTCTTGTTATATAAGTTATATGACTGTACTATAAGTTAAGTCTATAACAGCATATTTTTTTAAAAAACAAAGTAAAATAAACAAAAAATTTAATATTAGTTAATTAAAAAAATTTAATTACAATAAAACTATTTAAATATTTGCACATACGAGTATTTCAATTAATTTATAAATTCTAAAATTCAGTTAACTAGTTTTTTTTTGTGGAAAAAATAACAAACAAAAAATATAAAACACCTAAACAATCACAGGCGGAGTTTTAGCATTTTCATAGATTACATTTATTTAATAATGCAGTAGGCGTATTGTCAAGCTAAATATACATCTAATTATTTTATTTGTATAACGAGTTAAATGTAATATTAGCTCATTTTAATCTTAGCATTAAAAAGTACTTTAACTAAAAAAAATTATTTTTAAATACTATATAAATAAGTAATTCAACATTAAATTTTTCAAAACTCTTATTTTATTGGTAAGATATATGTTATTATAACAAAACACGCACTTTTTTTTGTTAATACATTTTTGTAGTTTAAATTAATTTTTTTTAATTGACTTTTAATGCTTTAATTTACTTTTAAATAGATAAAACTTTAAAATTATTTATATTTTAACTTAATACTTACTGTAGTACTCTTTAATTTATCAAGCTCTCGTTTTTAGTTAAGTTTGCATGTTTTAATAAAAAGTAATTTATAATTAAAGTAGTTTATATTATTTTTTTTAAATTAGCTTTATGTTTGTTAAATCAATAGATTCTAGCCTAATTTTGCATTAATATAAGTATAATTTATTAACCATTTTAATAATTTATTACAAAATTATAATAACTTTTGTGCACATTATAATTTTACGTGCTAATCTACTCAAAATATATTTTATTAAAAAATTTTTTAAAAATAAATTGTTGCATGATTATAATGAAAATATTAATCTAATTTCACTTTAATTTGAACAATAATAAAAAATAATTTATATCACTTCTGACTCAGCTTCTGAGTAATAATAATTTCTATAAATTAAAAACAAATAAAAAATAGTCTAGATTAGATTCTACATATTAATGATTATAAAATAATGTAATTTTTTTTCATACAGTATAAGACTTTAAAGTGTCAGCAATGAAGATGTTTAAAAATCCAATTTGATACTATTTTTCAAAATAAACTATTGGTTACTTCAGGTAAACTTAACTTTAATTATAATATTCAAATATAAATCTAAATTATTTTCATTTAAAATTTGCAACTTTTTGCTATCAGTTAAGTGTGCAAATTTAGCACGACTATCTTAAATAATCTTTAAAATTCATTATGTTAAAATTATTAACCGAGCTTTGCCAGAATAAATTATAAAAAGTAATTATTATTAATCAGTAAATTTAATAAATTAAAAAATATTATTTAAATGTTTTAAATTAAACAAATGTCTCAAATAAGATAATTTTTAAAAATAATCGATTTAGAGTATACAAAGTTAACATTAATAATTTATAACAAATTTACAAACTAATTGCCGACAAGCTTAATATTTAAATTCTTCCGCAATAAGTTTTTCCAATAACTAAATAATAAGTATTAATAACTCAAAATAATAAATTATTAAAATTTATCAAATTATTTAAATTTCATTTAAGCTAGTTTAATATTTATTTAGAAACAGGTAAACCCACTTGTTTGATTTTTAAATTTAATTGTTAAAGTAAGTTACAGTAGCTTAAAAATTTTAAATAAATTTATAAATTTTAATAATTTATTATTTAAACTAAAATAATGAAATTATTGATTAAAACTAAATAAATAATTATATTCCGGGTTTGAAAGCCACAAATCAAATGATTAAAGCGTTTGACAGACAATAGGCACTAAATCTAATGTCAAGTGTTTGAGTGTTTGGTCTTAAAGAGGGGTTAAAAAAGTTTAGTTGAAAAACAGCATTGGATTCGAGAGTCGAAAATCAATTATCAGAAGAACTTATTTATATTTATTGCGTAATGTTTTCGCAAAACCAGTCCATTTAATGATGTGATGAGCACTTTCTCAGACAATTATCACCAATACTACCAATACTATTGCCTCAATGAGTCAGTGGATGTGTGGATGTACTCAATTGCCTGCTCTCGATCGCACCGGCAGTAGTGGTGGTGTTATGTGTTTATTGCACTTAAACTGCAACTCAAATACCTTCAATGTCTTTGAACTTCAACTTTGGTTGTCTTAAAGTTCAATAACAGGTTTTTAAGACATTAAAAAAAGTCTAAATTAAGTGATGTTTGTTTGGCAGTAGTTTATCGATGCATTACGTGTGTGTTGTGAGTGAATCGCGTTATTCATTCAAATGCATTCACAAAATTCGCGATTCGAGTGAATCTTTTTTTTCTCTCTTTTTTTCAAAACTTTTTATAATTGCATAGATTCGGTCATTCAGTCATTCAGTCTTTCAATTCGTGTTTTTCTCCAATAGTTTTCTTTATTGATCGCATCAATACATCAATACAGACGTCAATTGACGGCTAATTGGCTGCTATGGGACCCGACGGCTGTGACTATTGTCATAGTATAGACACTTCGGATAACGCCGTCTCTATTATCGATACGATTAATGGCATTAATACTAATAATAGTAATAAAATCGTCAAACGTTTAAACGGTTCGACGACAGCAGACAAGAGTAAAATTATCTCCAAAAACGTAAGTTTGTTTTTGGCACTGACAGGTGCACTGGGAATGACTGATTAGGTTGAGCTTTCAATACTACTACTCTAACTTGAAATCAAAATGTGCGAGTGTGATTGTGTGATTGTGATTGGGTTTTATTCATTTTATTTTTGATAATTTTACAAACAATTCAAATACTTATAGATTAAGAATAGCCGACAATCAGATGATAAGCAAAATATAAGGCAAACGACTCGGAAAGAGGAGGCGCCCCTATATCTGGAGCTGTTATGCTACCTGAGTTATGCCGTTCTCATTATATTCGGTTATTTAAGAGACTTTCTACGGAGTGTTGGTATAGAAAAGAATAAATCGGCAGTTGAGCGGAACCGGGAGGTAAGGGCTAATAAAGTTAATTACAATTTCTAATTCGAAAAGAGTTTAATGAACTTTATGTCCGGTCAAGGGTTATGTACCGATGTATCAGAGTTTTGAGAGCTTTTTCACCCGAAATATATACCGAAGGGTCTGCGATGGCTGTAATCGGCCGATCACGTGTGTGCCGGGTGCTTATATTGATGTTTTGGACAGAAATACAAAAGATTATAACTGGAATTTTGAGTATTAATTCAGAAAATTAGCGCAAAATGCAATAAAATTTCATTATTCGATGGCTTCTCATTAGATTTCCCGGGACTACAAGCCGTGCCATAAATATGGGTTCTTATAATTATTTGGGTTTTGCTGAAAATCACGGCTCGAATGTAGACAGAGTTGAGAATACGATACATAAATACGGAGTAGGAGTGGCCGCCACTCGACATGAAATCGGTTTATATGTTAGACTCAAATTAATAATTAGTTTCTAAACAAATATTTCTCTCATTTCCAATCGACTTCAGGCACGACAGCCATTCATAAGGAATTGGAATCAGTTTTGGCTCAGTTTCTGGGCGTAGAGTCGAGTGTTTTGTTTGGAATGGGTTTCGCCACAAACAGCACAAACATCCCAACTCTGGCAGGAAAGGGCACTCTTATAATCAGCGATGAGTACAATCACGCGTCGCTAATACTTGGGTGCAGAACATCCGGTGCTTCGATTGCTGTCTTCAAACACAACGGTATTTCCGAATTTGAAATCAATTCTCAAATCATTTAAAACGAAATCAATTTTTTTCAAAGATATGAAAGATCTGGAAAACAAAATCCGAAAACATATAATCGAAGGCCAGAACAAAACCCAGAGGGCCTGGAAGAAGATTATAATAGTGGTTGAGGGCATCTACTCAATGGAAGGAACGATCATTAATTTGCCGGAAATCGTCAAATTGAAAAAGAAGTACCGGTGCTATGTCTACTTGGATGAGGCGCATAGTATTGGCGCCATTGGTCGCAAAGGACGGGGCGTTTGCGACTATTTCGGATGCGATCCGACAGACATTGATCTATTGATGGGCACATTTACGAAGAGCTTTGGCGCCGCCGGCGGTTATATTGCCGGCAAAAAGAGGATTATTGACCACATTATGATTAGATCCCTGGGCGCCACTTATGCCACATCCATATCCCCCTGTATTGCACAACAGATCATATCCGTTATCAATGTTATAATGGGTGTCGACGGCTCTGATGACGGTATGCATGAAATCAATTGATTCTAATCATCGTTTTCTAAAATAATTTAGTTTTGACTCTTAGGCCAAAAACGTATTGAAAAATTGTCCCGAAATGCAAGATATTTCCGAACCCGACTAAAACAGATGGGGTTTGTAGTGTATGGGAACGATGACTCACCAGTCGTTCCGATTATGATATGTTTTTGTTCGAAAATATCGTAAGTCTTATAATTTGTCGACACTATCATCGATATAAGGGATTAATAGTTATAAAAATATTCTGAATGTTCCAGAGCTGTAGTGCGCATAGCAATGACCAAAGGAATCGGCACTGTCGGAGCTGCCTTCCCGGCCACCTCACTGACCACAGGTCGGGTCAGATTCTGTGTGTCGGCATCGCATACGAAGGAAATGCTCGACAAAGCTCTGGAGGTTATGGACGAGATCGGCAATCAGGTGGCGATCAAATACGCAAAACAACCAAAAAATTTTGTAAATATTGTTTATTAAAGTGTTTAGACATTTGTGATCAAATATGAAGATTAATTTGAGAGAACTAATCGATTCAAACCATTTTGAAAATATTATATTTTGTATTTTATTGTATATATCGACAAAAGAGATGTTTTAAATATAAAAAAAGAAAGTATTTATAAATTAATATTTTTATCGACAAAAAAAATATTTAATATATAATTCGCTTATTTATAATAAACCAATTAATATAAAACTGTTTTAAACTTTTAATTTCATTTAATATATTAATGAGAATTAGAAAAACAAATTAATTTACGAAAAAAAAACTGACGGAAAGTATGTTTTTGGACTCACTTACCGGTTATTTATTCAGAATCTGAATCGTTTCGATCAAAGTATCGCAAATTCTTGCATTAGTTTTGTCCGAATAAACAAAATTATTAATGTTTTGAAGCAGTGCTAAAGTGGCAGTCATTGGAGAACATGAATAACAATTTGAGTCAACATTCTGTGTAATTAAAAAGTAATATAATTAAAAAGTTAGAAAAAATTTATTAATTCTAATTAAAATTTAAAAAAGTAAAAAAATCAATAATTATTTGTAAAACTCTAATATAAAACTAACCAATGATTTCAACCAAAACAACACATTTGTTGGCAAAGTATGCATTTGTTCTAAAGAGCCGTATTTCGAATTAATGGCATGAATTGCGCGAATTCCGGCCACGACTAGTAACTCTGTGCCCAAACTTATCACATCGACCACTGAAGTCATCGCCTAAATCAACAATAGATTAATTAAAACACATTTAATCCAATCAACTGACCTCTTCTGCCAACGGATCGCAACCATTGAAATACAATTCAAAAACAAATTTTCTCCGAATTTGGTCTAAATTTAAATTCCATTCACGCGATAGTGTTATCACTTTTCCAAACCATTTATTGGCTTCAGAATAAAACTTCGATTGGTTTACAATATAGTTTGAATCAGATTCTAAAATATATATAAATATAAGCATTAATTTTCTTATTCGACAATCAATTGATAAATTTTGTAAACAAATTTCGAATCAAATACCGCTATCGTTATGGACTGGTAGTGTCTGAACAATAGCCGAAACCACACTTAACGCAACTTTAATCCGTCTTTCCGTAAGACTAATGTCTGAGTTTGTCGGACAAAACGGAAAGGAATGTAAATCTTTAAACAAGTATTGCTGAACTGTTATAGGAAATAATGAAAGAGGTCTGGAATTCTTGAGTTGAAAAGTGACGATAAATTGCATAACAGTGGCCAGACGTGAGTGTTCTAGAACTAAGGCACCGTTGGCTGTCTTCTGGTGCACCGCCAAAATCACGAGTGGCACGGATTGGTTGATTGACTGGTTTGTGAGCGGAGAGGACGGCGATCGCCACCAATCGTCGACAGTAAAGAGTGGCATCGGTTCCATCTCTGCCATCATATTCGACTGAAGTATTAAATCCAATAATTGTATCAAATATTCAACAAATGCATCGATTCTGTCCTCATTGATGCCGATCTCCTTTTTGCAAATCCTATCTTTGGGCGTTCGGCCCATCTTTTCCATCAATTGTGACAAACATTCAAAGCGTTTCAATACAAATGTCTTCCATAGAAGGCATGCGATGTTATGCTTGAGTACAGCACTGGACACGAGATCTAAATACTCCAAAGAGTCGTTAAGTGAATTGTCGACAACTGACGGATCTTTATTCCAACGAACCATTAGTTCCCAACAACTATTCGCCAGAAGTACATCCGATTCAAGACAATTGGGAAAACAGCGGCGAACATGGTTGAACAGCTCGGTAGTGGTCTTAATGTCAACATTTTGTTGTTCAAACGCTTCCTCTGCCACACAGATATCATCCATATCCGAAGAATCGTTTGAATCGTTTGGTTTGATTTTTTCTCCAATCAATTCATTCAAAATTTTTGGCGTTATATTCGAATTGATGGCCCATTTGGCCATTAATTCGCTCACAATTCCCGGACCACTTCGCAACAAATAGCCTAAAGATATGTCGATATGAGTGTCAAGTCGTTCGTCCAATTCCAACCGTCTGTCTTCGGTCTTCAGATTCGAACGCAACAACATATCCAATAGAAACAGATCCGACAGTTGTTTGATAACTAAATTGAGACTTTCGTTGTCAATATGAAGTGTTTCCCATTCCATGTCCGGACAGTTAGTTTCCGACATTTGTTCCGCATTTTTCTCTTTTAACTTTGAGTTAAACGCTTTAATCATATGAACGGCAATCAGAGCCGACATAACGTTCTCCGATTCGTAAATTAATTCAAGAATATCTTTCCAATCCGTTGACAATAAATCTTCATTTTCTTCCTCATCAGTAATGGTGTCTTCAATAGTTTTCACAGTTTTGTTGTCTTTTAATATATTCATTAAAACATTAAACGATTGACTAAAATATAGCCAACACTTCCAGTAATTACAGAATTGGGAGGAAAGCCAGGAATGAAAGAGTAAAACCAATAGATTTGACGGCAAAACACAACTCAATTTGAGTAATGTTTCCAAATCTAAACCATTTGTTTGCAGATAAGTAGTGAATATAAATTTGCTTAAAACTAATAACTTATTCGTTTCGGACTTATTATCGAGTAATTCAAAGTTTAATTCAATCGGAATATTGGTATAGACTTCTTGGTCTTCATTCTTAACGATATGATTCGAATAGACAACAAAATGTGATATAAAGTTAACAATACTAAAAGACAATTGATGGTCAGTATCGGTCAATTGATGGTTACCATCACCAGCATTAAGAGTGTCTCGAAATGCAATCAAAGACAAGACGCGCGCAATATCACTGCCACTCCAATCAAGTTTATCGCACAAATATTGAATATCCGGCGGATTTAAACTCTCGTTAACAAAGCCATTGTCGCAATCAATGTTCGAATTATTCGATTTAATCGTTTCATAAAATTCACACAACTGTAAAACACGTGAACACATCTGAGCGATCAGTTTGTTCTCAAAATCCAATTCATTTTTGTCCAAAAAAGACAATAACTGTATCTGAAGTTCTTTTGTCGACTGTCGGATCAGATCCAAGTCGTCGACTAAACATATCTCTTGCAGACATTCTTTGCGAACTTCAGCTGTTCTTAGCATTAGAACCAATTGAACCACTTTTTCAATAACAGATTTATTGCCATTATATTGAGACAACAAATGTTTCAATTCGCGGCACAAATGCATATCTCGCGTCCTTTTGCTGTTAGGGTCTGTAAGAGCGCACAAAAACGGTATTTCAATGTTATAGACGACACCCGAACTGTAATCAAAAAGAAAACAACGACTTCGTTCAAACTCCTCCACATTCTTAAACTGTTCCAACAAAAGAGCATTCAATCCCATCATTGAATGCTGGCATTGAATCAATTTACAAGTCTTGCCAACATTGAAGGCACCCACTCGGGGCCCCATTTGTGTGCACCAGACCTCCAAAATGCCGCGTTTGGCCGCATATATCACAAGAAATGACACTTTTCTTGTTGTTGGGCTGTTATTAGTTGAATCCTCGCTCACTTCAACCCAACCCACCTGTGCGTCTCTGTACCCCTTCCACATACGAACGGCCAGCCATTTGTGCACATCTATGAGCGTAACTCTTCCGAAGTCGTCCAAAACGGCGGCCAATCGTTTGTTCGGCGAAACACTTATCCCAAGACCTAGTCTTTGATCAAAAAGGCCGAGTCTAAGAGACACAGGTATTGGCGCCTCTTGTTTCTGCTCTTCGTTTTGTTTATTACCGCCAAACAGACGGCCGAATGGAATCATGTTTTTAACTTTATTCACAACCGCTTGTGTCAACTCATTCAGTATTGGAGTCGTTCCCTATTGTCCACAAAAACAATAAGTTTTTATTAACAAAATATTTTCTCAAACAAGTAGTTATGTCTGAGCTATTCGATCGTCAAATACCTCATGTGCTCTATAAAAGCCAACGAATGGATTCTCTCCACAAGTAATCAATAGATTAGAAGCCGGGCTATTGGCTTGAGGCGCACCGTAAGGGCCCCGATAGAAGCTCTGAGACACTAAGTGATCGAATAAATTACGAGAAGTGACGCCACAGTTATGACAATCGGTTATCTCTTCGCTGTTCTCTAAGTTAAACTTTTTGTATATAAAGGCCAGAGGAATGTCGTCAGCACTTGAATTAAACCCAAAACCACTTGCACTGGAGCTCTGATTCTTTGCCAAACGGGTTCGACATAACCGAAGCGTTTGATAGAGACTAAAGCCATCGATGATAATAACTGTTGACTTATACACCACTAATAGTTGGTCTGATTCGGCACAAGTAGATCGAAATGTCTGACACTTTATGCTAACAATGGGTTCGTTGTGTAGTAATTGGGTCAACAAAAGGCCTCCTTTTTCGGTATAAATACGTAAATAACCCGAAGAGAAGCCAACGATAAGTGCTGTCCAGTCGTGGAAAGCAAACGAATTCTTCTGTTGCGACACAAACGGCACTAATAGTAAACTTGTAATCTCTTCATCCAAGTGCTGTCCGGAGACCAGTTGTGTCTCAAAACTCAACTGAAGTTCTGGACAGTAGTCATCACTGGATTCGGGGCCACACTTCTGGTCCGTGTCCTTCGATTTGAGTCTATAAACGGCTAAATAACTCGATTTCGCAAAAGCTATCAAATCTGCGAACGGACTGATTGTGACCACAGATGACAACAATCGCGACATCCATTCCATCGATTCCAAAGACTTTTCCGAAATGTCCAACAGTTGGCTCGTCTGCCAATTCCATCGGTTGTCGTAATCGTCGTCTAAATTGAGTAATAATTAAACAATTTATGCAAAAAATATATTATTTAAGACTTGATGTAATCCAAACCTCTATTCCTCTCCTGTTTGGTCTGATAGTCGGGAATCAGTATTTGTTTCAAAGAATTTAAATCATTTAAAACACAATATTTCGCTAAATTACACGACATTTCACTACAGAAATAAAATAACTTAAACTAAACTACAATTAAATGACTAAATATATAAAATCAATTGAATTAAAAGCTATTTTTGAAGTGAATTACGATAATAGAGATAATAATTGCATAAAAATATGTTTTTGTTGTCTGACGTCAGACATAAACAAACATTAAATCATTGAAAACACAAAAAAATCATATGATGTAAGACTTTATACATAAAATACGTTATTTATAATACGACGCAAAATAGAAGTTTCCTCTCTTTCTATGCGTATGTCTTATGTGTTTATCTCATTGAATGGAATGAACTTTAACCTTATATCCGGCCACAGGCGCTCTTTTGCCATTTCATTTTTTTCTTAAGTGTTTGTAATAGACTTTTTGAGTGACGCTTAATGTAAATAATATACATAATCACAAAAGACGTCTATAATTTTAAGAGTAAATACAACCCATTATTAGAATTTGGGAATAAATAGAGAGAACTTAATGATAACGTTGTTTGGGTTTGGCATCAATTGTGTTGTGGTTTTAGCGCCGAATAAAGTCTGACATTAAGTGAAGACTGAATGCGAACTAAGAATAAGACTAAGACTTAGCGAAGAGTTAATTGTTTTCTGAATTTGAATTCCAATAATCTATGCATTAATTGCTCTTTAATTCAAAGCAAACGAAAAATTCGCCAAAAATTAGCAAAAAATTAAATGAAAAACAAAATGATTTGTCTGAACGCAAACAATGATTCAAATGATTCGGCGATCAGTTATTCGCCGCTATCTCTCTCTTCATCTCCGGTCAAGTCGTCAGCGATTAAGCAATTACTCGAATCGCCGATAATTAAGTCAAACGGTTTGGAAGTGTTGAGTCAATTGGATGTCGATTCGGACACTGATCCGGAAGGCGACGACACGTTGGATGAGATTATTTGCGCCGAATCGCCCGAACCCTCTCCCGTCTCCTCTCAGGAGCGAACGGGTGTCCAGATTGTGGCCGACTCTCAACAGTTGGACATTGAAGAAGTGGCCGCCACTCAGATGGCGGTCAGCAGTCAAGACAAAGAGAGCGACTGTTCGGCCGCTCCTCAGAGCCCACAGTCGGCCAGAAATACGTTCCGACGGCAGAGCTCTGTCTGTGTGTCTAATCTGAACGCAAACATCACTTCTTCGCCGAGAGCTTTGGCTATACTTAAGAACGCAATTAAAACGAGTTATTCGAACAGAAGTTGTGATAAAATCAATAACAATAACAATAACCACATCTGCGATGACTTGCCATTAGTCGCAGACAACGGTCGGAATGTCATCGAATCGGCGAATGGCCTCCAAAGCAGTCCTCCGAAGAGTAATATAATTCGAAACTCTCCGTTCAGTCGCGGATCAGCTATTCTGAGAGCAGCCAAAGAACGACTCGAACGACAAGAAATCGAAAGAAGTCCTAAAATTAGTTATAATTACGAATCGAATAAATTGACGTCAATTCTACGGAAACACGAATTACAGTCTTCGCCGACCAGTTGTGGCGAACCGAAGGCCAAAAAGAAAAAGGTTTTGTTCGCCGAACCGGTGGTTAGTTCGGAGCTTACATTCGGGCCGTCACCCACTCAGCCAGACGTCCAACCGATTGACGTTCCGTTCAATGAGCTCTTGAAACGGGGTTTGGAGGAAATGAATGACAAGAAAAGGAATAATTTGGTTCATCAGAACAGCGAATTCGACAAAGAATTCGATAACGACTCGAATGATAGCGATTCGCCGCTAATGTTGACTCAACAGTACTTCTCTGAAGACGAACTCAACGAACAGATGTGCGGACAACAGCACAACCCAGTCGTCCCCGTCGATGATGACGACCCTCTTTCCGATAGTCCCGATTCGAGTCTATTGCCGGTATTTACTAAATATTTTATAATATGTTATATACTGTATATTATTCGATATTTTATTGAGATTTCGATTTTGTTTATTATTTGTTTGAATAAAAATGAACTTTTTGTTAATTCTAGTTCAAGCGTCCGAACGGATCGGAATCGGAGTCATCGGAAGAGCCGTTTATGTGCGCCCAAAGGTTTCCGGACGATAGCGGCACTCTGTATGACCAGAACCCGAATACTGTTGGCATTCAAACCGATTTCAATGACTGTCTATTCGATGAGCCGATAGTCAACGTTCCGATTCGGTTGAGTCTAATTAAAGAGTTATATAATCTGTTCGGAGATCTGATCCAACAATACACTGATTCGTAGCACAGGATAAACATAACTATAATTATGTTTTAGTTAACAAATTAATTATTCTTTAATTTAATTCTCGTTTTTCTCTTTGTTTTCTTCTTTTTATTAATATTTAACAAAAATAATCGAATTTTTGTTTTCACTTATCTCTAGAAAATTAGTGAAAAACAAATGTTATTTTAATGCAAACGTAAGAAAAAAATATTTTAATATTAAAATTCATTTCGAAAGTCGCGTCCATTTTAAACATTCAATTTAATGTGAATTAAATCATGAATTCGTTGTTTTAGTAAATGTTTAAAATATTTTTTTGTCGACATATCTTAGACTCTAATCCAGATCTCAGTTAATTAGCGCTAAAATACTAATTCAGTTTCACTCGAATTCTGTTGTGATTTAGATTTGAACTTCAAGTTTGAACCGAAAAAAATGTTTTAATTTTACTTTAAAACTAATTTGAGTTTTTTTTAAATTTAATTATAAGTTTAGACTCTTTTTATTCATAACCTTTTTTTTATAATTTATTTCACTTTGAGTTTAATTCCAAACCTATTCATATCAGTAGTTAATTTCGCACTAATTAATGCAATTTAACAAATATTTTAATGCATTTCTTATTCAAATACTGTTTTTCTTATATATATTTTTGTAAATATTTTAATTTTGATTAAAATGTACAAAAACTCATAAAGAGATGTATTTTTGTGTTAATGACTAATAATTAAAATTAAAATTGAATTCGATTCAGTTGTTTGTTGTGTTTATCTCAATTGATGACCGCTTTACGAAAATTTCATTATTTTTGTCATTTTCTTAAATATATATATAATTTCGACACAATTTTTAACTAAAGAACAAAAAATTTAAAATAAATTTAATTAAAATTGTTTTTCTAAATGCCTATAAAAATCATCAATCTGTTCAAGGTCGCTTCAGAATTTAGTTAAGGTATAATTTTGGCACAAGCAAGCTAATTAGCTGAAAACTTTACGACTTTTAGCTTTTAACCAGGGCTTCAAATCGGGGGGAGAGG
This sequence comes from Belba bartosi, assembly GCA_034693685.1. NCBI lineage: Eukaryota > Metazoa > Arthropoda > Arachnida > Sarcoptiformes > Damaeidae > Belba > Belba bartosi. The sequence goes on along the minus strand of JAQFXP010000075.1, from coordinate 14,935 downwards.
GATCAAGTCAAAATCTCCCTGATTTTGAAAAATTGAATTTATCTGCCTTAGTATTTGTTCCACGAAAAGGTACTGTACTTCCTTACCTAATTTGGCAACTTTTTTGGGCTTTTAGCCAAAATTACGAATATTTCTCTAAGTTGGTGATAAATACGGTTTAAATTTTGTTAAATTAACTAATTTAGTTTTAATCTTGTTTAAATCTAGTTAAATTTAGTTAAATTGCATGATAATTATCTATGTTTTTGGAATTTTTGACAAATCCTTCCCCTAGTCTTTCCTAGGTTTTTAGCCAAATTTAAAAAATCCCTCCCCTTGTCTCCCTGGATTGGCCAACCTTTACAAACTCTGATTTTTTAAAATCAGCAATTACATATTTATTACTTTAACAACAAAAAAACAAAAAATTTCATTACATTTATACCATTATTATTCTATTTATATGCATGATAGTTTATTAATAAAAAAATAATGTGAAACAATATTGTGCTAAATAATTAAAAAAAATAACTATATACAAAATTAAACAAAAGATAAAATACCTGTACATAGTTTTATTTGAATTTTAAGCATATTTTCTTAAAAATATTTTACGCTTGATTATTTGTGACAACTTTTTCCATATGTCGGACATATATATATGCCATTTAAAGGTCAACCTTCATCAGCAACAACTCAATGTTCATTAATTCTCGTTAGTATTTAATTGTTGTCAAGCAATAGCTAGTCCAATTGCTGAGATTATGTGCACAATTAAAACATTACACTTGTTTATTTAATACATTTTTGTTATTTTACCCTTATAGCTCACTAACAAAAGTTTTAATCAGAAAATGTTAGGCTTACTTAAATTGCAAAAACAATTAGATCAAATTTACAACAAACTCATTCATATTACAACAATATCAGGGGTTCATAAGATCAGTCAAAAATTTCTAATTATGAAAATTTGCATTAACCCTCCCCCCCTAGCATTTGATTCGCGCAAAGGTTCCCCCTCCTCTCTACAATTTGCCAAACGCACCCGGAAATTTTGGGAAAAGAAATCTAAAATAAAATTAGAAATTTTTTCTTAAATGGGTGTTAAATTTAATTTAAATCAAGTTAAATTAATTAAATTTAGTTTAAATTTAATTTAGATCCGGTATAAACCCAGTTAAATTAAGTAAAATTTTATCATAAATATATAATCTTTTTAGCATTTTAAAAAATTCCGCCTTTTATACCCCCTAGGTTTATGGCCAAATATTTTTGAAAAAATCTCTCCCCTGATCTACCCTGGATCGGTCGCTCTTATGAATCTTTGAACAATATGATACATGTATTTTGACATCAAATTTGGTACATGCTAACATTTTAATACAATATATTGATATTTTTATTTAATCTATAAATTAAATTAGACATTTGAGACAATAAATTGAAAAACTTAATTACAAAACCAATAAATGGAAATTTTCAAATAAATTAAGCCATAATAAAGTGATCGATAAAATGCAGAAATAAAGTAATTTCGAGCAAACTTTGCGCTTTAAATCTAACCAATAGTTTAAATAACTAAACAAACATGTGATTAAATTGTTGTAATCTGATTGGTTGGTTAAGAGATTATATGGATGCAATTTTGCACAAACTTTTGTGAGCTTATAATATGCAGAAGGCGCTATCGTCATGCTGATAAATTCTTAACCAAATAATATTTTTGAAAACTATATTAACTCTGTATATAGTCAACCATATCCTAGAATTCTATTCGTCAGTAAAGCTAAGCTGATGTGTATTTGACAATAGTATTGTGAGACGAGTGTTGTGTTTGCAGTGACGGTGTGTTCGTGAGGTATACGAGTGAGCAGTTGTTCAGCAGTTGTAGAGTCTATAGCAGTAGTGATGAACAGAACGAGAAAACATCAAATCATATGATTAGTACTGAAACCCAATAATACAATAATTAAAAATCAGATCTAATTAATCAAAATATTTGTTGTGTTTCTCCGACACAAACACTACATAACAGACATAAAGCGAAACAATTAATGCATTCGAATCACTGCTAATGTTTTGATTAATTAAATCTCGATTTGAATCGTTGGTTGAGTTGTTATGACTGAAAATGCAACAAATGGTGACAAATCGATAACAGATAACAGGCTTTGTCTCAACCAATACATTGCCAACAAAGACATGAATGCCGTCGATGACCACAAGTCTTCTCATGACAATCAGACTATCGGTATGTCTATCGCTAGCTTTGGATCAATTGCTAAACACTTTTGCCAACACAAAGACATTAGAACTGAAAATAAATAATTAAATCAATTATTTGATTGTTTTCTATAAATTGATAACAAATTACTAAATTATTTGGCTTTCAGTGGCTTCGGAGGCCCTTAAGTCTCACAACTGGCCACTACTTGACCACCGAATTGCACTTAAAAGGTCGACCAGCGCTGATTCGGTGCTAATGGCCGACTCGTATCAGTTGGTCGGCTCCTATCAGGCACTGATGGCCCACACCTACTGTCAGCGCACCGACAGATCCACTCAAGTAAGTGCTTTCAAAGACTTTATAAGTCTTTAAATTTAAGTTTTCTTAATTGAAGCGATTGTCTCAATGTGTCAGACATTCAATAAATTGATTGTCAGTTGCTTTGTTCTGTGCCTTCCTGTGCCCACTCAATGCACCCATTCTTTCGAATGTCTTTTCTCTGAATTTATTTCTGAAGTTTCTAAACAATACTTATTAACCGATTGTGTCTTTAGTACAATCTATGCTCAAGAATGTGATCAAAAAAATTATTGAATAATAACTGACAATAGGGTATGGATGGGCTCTCAACTCAAAATGTCTGTTCAATCGATTCATTTCAAGCATTTTCTTTAAATTTGTTTCAATTTTATTTATGTATTGAAATGTTTAATAAATATTTAAAACAAAGAATTAAATCAATGTTTACGACAAAACAGATTAAATTGAGGGAAAGGGAAAGGAGGGGAGGGGTAGAAAAATGTATTCACTCCATTATGCCCCTGAGCTACCAATGTCTGACAATGAGTTTTGTAATTATTATTTCATTTATTTTTTTTGAATTCTTTAAAAATTTTTGAATTGAATGACAATTCTTTAGACTCCAGAAGAATGGGAGGAATCAAACAAAACAAATATTGAGCCCAAGAATAAAGAGCATAAATCTGAGGTATAGTTGAATTATAGAGTTAACTGGTTTAAGCGCACAATTTCTAAACAATTATTGTTTTGGTTATCTCTAAAGTCAGTTCAAAGCAAATCTAATGGTCAGCAAAGACGAGCCGACCAGCGGTTTGTGGCCAACAGAGACCAAAGCACACAAAGTACAGGTATTGACCCGTTTTATCATTTAGGTGTCAAAGCTATCAAATCTCTCAAATTTATAAACTTTTTATACTTTGAAAAAACAATTAAATAAATTTCGAAAATTATTTACATGAAGTGAAACAAGTGTTGGTCACCAGCGCTGGTGTCAGCCCAACAAAGAGCACAAAATCCGGTCCCATTGCTATTCCCAATAAACTATCTGTCGATACAAGTCGTTCGGCTAATAGTGTCGAAGAACTAAATCAGGTATTGATTGAAATTGTGTTTATATCGAAATACGTATTGCAATACTGAGTACATTTGGTTGTCTATAACCAGGAAATCGAAAGTCTAGTATTGCGCGGAATTCGCGGCTTTGGTGACCAACAACTATGTGATAGAATCCCTGAAGGCCACAGAGCACCGGTGGTTGAACTGCTCTGTCCCCAACGTACAGTCGACACACAGACTGTGAATGGAGTGAACAGTAGTGGCGAAGAGAGTAGCGATTTGAGTCAACCCGAATCGCCTATATTTGTGTCGGGTATTGACGTCCAAACACTGCAATTCGTATTAATTCTAAATTAAGTTTTAATTCAATGAATAGAAAATATTTCAACCAGTGATTCAAATGATGTACAAAACCAGTGTTCGAGTCCTAAAATCAATAAATTTCTGACTCGAGAGCCGCCGGACGGCTGCGAACGGATCAGAACTGTTAATGAAGACGAGCGGTCAGTATTGCAAAACTATTATTAATATTTAGTTATAAACTATAATTTGTTAACAAATTTTGTGTTAAAATTTAGAACCAATTCAATCAATTGTCAACCGTATCGGCAGACGTTCGGCCATCCGGTGCAGCCGTCGGCTTCCGGCTTCGTATTGCTCCCGAGCCGGAGCTCAGCGTTTCTGCCGATTCTCAAAACAAATTTCATGTCAAATGATTTGACCGCTGACTGTCTTCGAGAAAATCGAATTAATTTACGCAAAAATTGAGAAACAAATCGAAATGACATGAAAAGCAAATCTCAATTTAGTTGACATTCGGACGACAAGTCTATAGATATATACAGTTTATGGTTAAGAAGAAAAGACAAACGAATTGTGTTTTAAACAGAAAAAAACTCGTCTTTTATTTGAAAAGTTTTTATTTAATTTTTTAATTATTATTTAAATTTTTTTTTCAGCTTTAAATCAGAAATATATTTATGTCTCAAAATGCAATCATTAAAAAGAGATTAAACACGTTTTAATGGTTCGATTTTAGTGTTTGTTTTAGTGACATCTGGTCTTTGATTGCCATCAATGCCTGAGTCTGTCAATAGGAATACGAGAAATATATTATTTAACGAATAATTAATTCGAATTTTCGGTAAAGTTTTTATTTTGTAATCAGATATTAAACCCAAAGAGTTAGGAATCGGTCGACAAAACAAATCTTTGAAAATGTGAAAGAATTCTGAGTCTCTCTGACCTCTCCTTCTTGTGATTAAAGCTCTCATAATAGCACAGATATTCTTATACTCAACTGCCGACTGGCCAACCACTGCCGGCCCAATCGATTCTTTTGTTTAATCTACTTTTTATTTGAATTGTTATTAATTTAAACTCAAAATTCTTTCACTATTTTTATTCGAATTACAATTAATTTTTGTTTTAATTCGAACCGAATTATTAATTGTCGCACAACTTATCGATCGATGACACGCTCAGAGTCTTTCCAGTCTCAGGGTTTATAGCACAGGTCCGGCAGCGGTAGCGCACATCTCACAGTGCGCTTTATGCTGGCGCCCGGGCTCTATGATCCGTTCGGGTGACCACAACCGCTCTGTTCGGATAGTATTTATATTAGGCTTTCATATCAATTCAATTTCAAAACTGTTTGTATTAATACATTCCCTGTATTTTAAATTTTTATTTCTTTTTTTAATTTACGGATAATTTGTGAGTCTTTTTCCAATTTTCCTGAAATACAGACTAAATGTATGTCTTATTTATGAATTGTATTACATTTTGAATAAACAGTTGAGCAATAAATAAGAAAAAACTTCAGATATTTTGACTCAGATATTGATTTTAATTTTTACTATTTTTTCCTTAATTGTTCCAAAAATGCCTCAATATTTCAGATAATTTTTAGTTTACCTCACAGTATATACCGCACACCTTGGACAAATAGGATGACGCACTCTTGGAGTTTACTGTTCCCCAAATTCGAAAGTAGGCACAAGTATTGCTATTAAACTTTTACAGCTAGTTGTCAATGTTACTCAATTTAACTGGAATTTAAACTAAAATTAGCACAGATTTCCTAATTTTGGCCCAGAAACTCAAAAATATATTGGTCACTTTTTGCGGATATAGGGGCATGAATGCTATGGGGGTTATAAATACCAATTTTTAAAAATTATAGGATTTTTGGCTGATTTCCCCTTATGAATTCCTTATTAAAAAGAAATATAATTTTTTAAATATACTAACCATGAGTCCGGGTTTATAGTTTACGGTTTTAAGAAACGTGATTGTTGTTTTTGTAGCATTCAAAACATTAAAGTTTAGCTATATTGGTTCTAGCGCAATTAGGGGCGTTATAGAGCTTTTTAGCTGTAGAGTTAATAATGAACAATATTTTATTTTAGCTTTCATAAATGATTGACATTGTAAAAACTATTTAAAATAACCAAAAGTATATAAAGAATATAATTAACAAACAATAGCAATAAAAATAATTATATGTTAGCATCAAATGGCGAGCGTTATGCTTTAATTTATAATTAAATCTTATATTGCTATAAATAAACATTACAGACGAAAAGACCCTTAACACCCTCAATTGCGGTTAAAACAAAGATAGTTAGTCTTTAATTGTTTTAAATGTTTCATAAACAGTAATTTAGATTCTTAAAGCAGTCAACGATAAACCCGCAGTCAAGGATTAAAATTAAATATCATTATGTCTACCAAATTTTTTTTTGAGAATATAATTTGTTTGATAATTACCTTTTATACATTATATTTAATGCTACATTTACATTTGCCATATACATTTGATTTTAATGTAAATTAAAATTTTTGTTAATTATCTTGTTAATCTACTTTTTATTTTGATGCTCATCAAAAATTTATCTTAAGAACTGGCAATATTTAGTGCCAAAAACTTAATTATAATACCAAATTACCTGGCTTACAATTGCATAAAATATAAAATAATTTGGTCGTAAATTGGATCATTTGGAATTTATTCAAGTGTATCAAAATAAAATTGCACTCTTAATCAGTAAATAATATACTATTTGCCTCTTATTTACAATTAACAAATATTTAAATTACAATTAATATCACAAATATAAATGCACCCAAATCAGAAACTCAGGCATTACAAGAAGTTAAATTGCATGCTGATCACTGATCAGAGAGCTTGGTTTTCGCTCAAAATTTTTTTTTAACTTTTGATTGATATTGTAAAGTTTAAAGATTTCAAGATTAAATATATAATTATCAATTTAAAGTTTAAAACTCTAATTTGATTTAAGTTAAGATTGCACCAAGTGTCTAAGTAAAAGCAAAAGTGTCTATTTTGAGCAAAAACCAAACTATCTGATAATAAGTCAGTAATATCTTTAGTAATAAAACCTTGGTGAACAGAATATTTTTTATTTTAACTGGTAATTACTTTTAGCTTGAAGCTGTTTTCTATATTTTTTATTTTAGCCCAAAGAATTGTATCAATACAATCGTCTAATTAACTAATTCCAATGGTAGTTTAACAATTACTCAAATATTCTTGCTGATATTTTTTATATAATAATAATTGATTTTTAAAAACAATTTATTGACTTAATAAATTTAAAATAATTTTTAAATAGCTAAACTTTAGTAATTAAATAATAAACTAGCAATTAAATTTTTTTAAAAATTAAACAGTAGAATTTCTTTTTTATTATTGCAATTTTTTAATTAAAAAATTACCATAATACAATTTTATCATGTACACTGCAAGTTTTAAAATGCAATATTTGAAACTTATTTAAGTTGAGTATCCTTGATTATTTTTACCGTAGATAAAAATTTTTAATAATTATTATTTTAAATTATTAATGCTATTTATAATTTAAGAATTTTGAATATTTTTACTTGAAACATTTTAAAAATAGAATTAAAATTTTCTATTAGAATATATACTAATTTCAGATCAAAATATAATTATTTTTGAGTTAACATATTTTTAATGTTAAATGTTTCTAGTAAATATTTGCAAAACAGTTCCAAGAAGAAGACAATTAATTATTAATAATAATAACCTTCTATTAAGTTTTTAAAATTAACTTGCTCGATTAAAAAACTTCCTAATATGATAACAATACTCATTGACATATAAAGAACTAAATTATGAACTAATGACTTAATTTGGATTTTATTTAATCAATATCTCGTTGATTACGTCAATTAAACGAAAAAATATCAAATACATAAAATATATTTTTATTAACAAGATAATTATAATACTAGTAATAAATTATAATTAGTGTTAAGACTACAAATATTTAATATCAGAAAGTAATTGATAGTAAGTATTGAAAGGTTTAATTGTTTATAAAGGTAGATAAAAGTTAACCAGATAAATTCTAGAGTAAGTCAAGTAATTTTCGGAACATTCATGCTATCAATGATTCGAAATAAACTTTCATAGATTTGGCACAATTTTTACAAAAATTAATTTTTAAAATCAATTATTTAAATACAATTACGGATAAAATAAAAAATTCTTAAATTAACTTAAAATTTCGTAAACACTACTCAAAATAAAATTAAGACAAACACAAATCGTACAAAAATTATTGAACGCAAATATTACACAATTAAAAAAAATTAAAATTATGAAAAAATTATTTATTTTATTGATTCCAAAAAAATTCATTATATATCTAATAATTGATTGATTAAAAAGAAATTCCGATTAATAATAGACTATAATTAGTAGTATTGCTATTGAAAAGTACATTAAAATACAACTCATGCACTGAACAAATCTCAGGATATTTTGCAATACAATAATTATTGAGAAAATATTTTTTTATTTCCTATTGAACTCAAAACAAGTGGCAAATGGTTTGACACAAAGAATAATAACAATAAAAAACAACTTTTGATAGAATTAAATAAAATTTTCAAATAAAGAGAAAAAGAAAACTAAATTTGAGAAAAAAAAGCATTTTTTCGGTCAAACATATAATGAAAAAAAATATATCAAAAGTTCGGAAATGTTTACGAAAGCAAAGATTCGCTTAAAATAGTATTTTCCAAATGAAAGCTATACTCCGATTGACCCGAACTGGCGATGAACTGTTGGATCCGATTAATAGTTTCCAAACATCTCGTGTCAGACATCAGCTGATTATCATAACCTTCATTGTTAGAGCTCAGGCCTGTAGTGAACGGTATGTTATCTATCGGTGAACTATACGATTGCACATCCGTTCGATGGCCGACAATGACTGCGGATGACGACTGACCGCGACTTACACTCTGACCACTGCTGTTGACAATCATCTGTTCCAAACGGAATAAAAAGACAATTAATGAAAAAATTGATTAAAATATGAAAACACAACAAATGTCAGACCTCTTGAGTGAGAAAGTTGGCGACTCTTGGATAAAGATTCTGTTCTTCATTCGGATCATGCATTTGATTGGTCTGACCGACGACTACAAAGCCATCGCACGGCTCTCCATTCGGCCCGTTATTACCGTTGTTGGCATTCGGGTTATTCCCAGTCTTTTTACTTCTGCCGAAGACATTACCCAAGAAATTGTCTAACATTTTGTCTATTACTCAATCTAAGGCTAATGTCAATTGTTGTTAAACTTTAGCTAATATTTAGCCAAAAATTCAATGAAAAGGTAATGAAATGAAATGCAACTTAAGATGCAATCAATTGACATAAATGTCTATAAATAAACAAAACATTAATTTAATATTTTGTATAATCATTGAATACCGTTACGAATAAGCTATTTCCTAATAACCCCTTAGATATGTAACAAATGTAAAAAATTATTATTTAATTAAAAATTTTAAAGTTATATTAATTACAAAATAAATATTTAGTTATAAAAATTAATATTTAAGACTATATTATTTTTTTAATTTTAGTTTTACATAATTTAAAATTAAATCTAATTAGTTTAAATCTTATTTTATTTCTCTATTTATTTTAACGTTGTCTCTGAGTTTACAATTTGTTTTGGTTTTTGTTGTTTAAAGCCCTCTAGCGGTCAGTCATTCAATCGATAAATACGTTATTAAAGTGAAAGTTGTTTTGATTTTTCGATTTGTTTTGAATTAAATTAAAAGTTAAACAAAATTTGTTTCAAATGACTATTCAATAAACAATTGAAATAACATTTAATCGATTAATGCATTTAAAACCGACAAACGATGAGTGCTTTCAACGAATTCAACGACAAATCGATCGCAAAACTGATGAATAATAAAGCGATGACTGAATCGAATGACAGTTACGGCGATTGTGGCCAACAATTGGACGCGTCTTCAGCGCAACAGCTGTCGCAACAGTCGAGTCAGGCGTCTGTGAGTAGAGTTCCCGAAGATATTCCACAAATAAATCAATTAAATAGTTATTTGTTTAGTCATTAATTGACACATAATTTGGTTTTTGCTTTAATTGCAGTTTTGATCTAAGCTTTCGATTCAATAGACAATTGAATTGTTTTTAATATTTAGTTAATAATTGATTTAATTCTAATTTGATTTCAGATTTTATTAATTTTTTTTTCTTAATTTAATTTGTATTTGAGTTAAAAGAAAAGCAAAAAATAAATTTCGTATTTGTTTCGCCGGTTTTGTCTGATTTGCAGTTTTGAATGTAATTTAATATTCAATTTGAATCTCATTAACACTAATCGGTTCGCAAATTGTGTTTTAATTTATTCAAAATTTTAATTCAAAATTTGGATAATTTTTAATATGTTTTTCAAATTTATAAAAAACAATAACTTTTGATATTTAGTGATTCATATTCGGCGAAAGTATTATTTGAAAACTATTTTTAGCCTAAAATTTCAGTCCAAACCCAAAGAGAAAAACAAAAATTCGCTGATATTTGAGGAAAAAATCGTTTCAAAAATAACTCAATTTAACGCCTAATACAGAAAAAGCAATCTTTAAATGTTAGCTCATTTTCTCGATTTGGAAAATGTATTTTGATTCACAATATTTGCCACTATTTCTAACTTATAGTCAATTTTTTGCATTTATTCAAGTCTTACGAAACCTATTCATTAAATGCATAAATAGGTCACACATTTGCACTCGAATCACATTAATTAACTATATTTTACTTAATTGGAAAAATATGAACAATATTTGTTTGATTTATTAGAATTGAATCTCCAATAATAAAATGGTTTAGTCGTCAAACTTAGGGTTATTTTCTTTATACATAATTAGGGGTAAGGTGCTAATTTTTAAAAAATAAAATGCTAATATTAGGGATTTTTAGCTTTAATTTGACTTGCAATTAATTTAATTGAGATTTTATTCTTGCTTTTGATTATATACCAAAATAATTGCATTTAATGTGCTTTATGTCACTAATAGTTGACGACTAATAGAAGTTTAGCTCAATTTAAATATTTTAGCCGTCAATGAAAACAATTTATGTTTTTAAAACACGAATAAAGTTTTTAAAAACATGTTTTGTTTGATTAATTGACTTATTTACAGTGTTACATTGCTCTAGCGACAATATTTTTACTTTAAAATTCTCTAATAAGCGGTAGATATTGAAATTTAGTTAAATTTAATTTAGATTATTTTTTAAATTCTGTTCTGTTTAAACCTATAATTAAATGTATTTTTGATTAAATTTAATATTTTTAAAATATATTTTGCGTGCGAAATAAAATTAAATTTTTGTCTTGCTACTCCCATTTTTGTAATCAAGGTCGTCAATCCAATAATTGATATTTAAATACGTTTTTGTGTAAGGTGTGCATGTACACGTTTATAAAGTTTTTGAATATCATCATAGTAAATTGCAAAAATCTATTTGAAAGACAAAATTTTATACAATTAATAGTATAAATATTTTCGAACTATTTTTGATAATTAAAAACATATTTTTTGTAGCAATTGAACGATCGAATGCCTGTAAGCGAATTACAAGAATTCTGTGCTAAGTCTGGTATAAACACTCCGGAATACCGGTTGTGCCGGACGGACGGTAACGCACATTCGCCGCTCTTCACCTTTCAGGTGCTAATCAACGGTATTATTCGATTTAATTGTTTGTTTAAAACAATTTTTGATTAAATAATTAAATTTTAAAGATGTGGTTATCGGGGAAGGAGTGGCCAAATCGAAAAAGTTGGCCAAACATAGCGCCGCTCAAAGAGCTCTGACTCAAATCAAAACGAACCAACTCTGGCAACCAGTGGTGGCCCAGACGGAGGTCGACAACAATTTCGCTAAATTACGAATTTCTGATTCAGACAAATGGTTAGAATTTGTTAAATGTTTTGTTTGAATTGACTTTTTTTATTAAAATTATTTCAATATATTTATTATTAATTTGTGCGTTCAGTGACTCAAGCGGTGCATCACTCGATCGAAACGAATTGCAATTGAATTCATTTATTAAAGCGGAACCAAACGAACAAACCATTAATAGCACAGGTGTTTCAGCACAGGTCAATGCCGTTAGTATTTTGCATGAGATTTGTGCGAAAAATGGATTGGAATCTCCGGTCTATAACCAATTGGACCGGCAGGGCTCGTGTCACGAACCCATCTTCTGGTTCTCCTGTCATATGTCTGTCGGCACCGATAGTATAATAGGAAAGGCGTCCGCAAAGACCAAACAGTTGGCCAAACGGGCGTCGGCTGAAGAAGTGCTTAAGATGTTGAAACAAAAAGAGATTCCGTTGTCTCTAAATAATAATAATACCAAAAAAGTATTTTTTAAATAATTTAATAAAAGTTTCAAATATTTATTAACCGATAATAAAAATTTTGTTTTAGAAATCGAGAAATAATTCGCATCAAAACGATCCGACAGTCGAACAGCAGAAGGAGTGCAGAGAATGTCTCGATTTTATGGAATCGCTTCAACAGAACCCGGATTTGGACGACTTGTTCGAAGCGAATGACACCGACTATTGCCTCCGACTGTCGCTAATCGCTGAGAAGTTGAGCTGTAAATTGAATTATATACCACTACAAGAGGAACAGTCAAAGTCTCACAAATACAAGTGTTTACTACAGTTGACGAGAGGTCATACTCCCATCTCCAGACGCCTCCCAGTCTTTGTCTCCTGGGGTAACAGTCCTGTGTCGGCGGATCAGGCGATGCAAAAGGCGGCGCAAAAGGCGATAATTATGGTTAAAGTTCTCAAAATGTGAATTATATTTATATTGATTTGCATTTTTCGTTTGTGTTATATATTTTGTTATTTTTTGTTTTGTTTTTTTAATTACCGATTGTTTGGATTTGAAATTTATTATATTTAGCTATTTATTCGATTAAAAGAAAAATGTTTTTTTGATATAATTTCTTTCAAATTTTGTTTTTCTAAAACGAATTTCATAATTAATTTTTCGATTTTTTTCAGTCATTTTTTATTTTATTTTAATATAACTTAGTTTACAATCAAATAATTATTAAATTGCAAAATTATTATTATTATATAAATCGATTGTAATTTGGGTTTTATTTATATTTAAAATATTTTTTCCTTTTTTTGTAATCTTAATCACGACTTACGAACTGTAAGAATATTTAACAAATCATGTATTCATTTAATCGCTGTTTTTGTTCGTTCTATACTAACAAAGTTTGAAACAAAATGTGTTTTATTAATAATTTATTTAAATTCAAACAATTTTTCTTTATAATCAATTAATAAAATCAACAAGATATTATTTTGTATCTAGTTATGAGAAAATTTTAATTATTTAGAAATTATTAAAATAACTAATTTGTGAAATAAAAAGTTATAATTTATTTCTATTAGTTTATAAATTTAAGTAATAATTGAATTGAAAATGATTTTATGAAATTGAGCAAGCATGCGCGCGTGCGTTTACAAATTTTGTGCTAATCGAATATATTTTCGAATAAAAATATTAAGACATGCACATTTTTTTAATACAACAATAGTTACAGATTTGATTGTTACAGAAATGAAAGACACAGAAAGAGACAAGTCACTATTAAAAAAAGTTGTGCACGATTAACCGAAATATAGCTAATTTTAATCAAATCTAAATGTTTTAAGTTTTTACAAAGAAGTTTTAAGAACTAATATTACCTTTAATGGTAAAGGTTAAGTCTTCGATAGTGTCGATTTAAGAGTTAGTCCACAAATATGTTGTTTTATAGTTTTAAAGTTATATGGAAGAAAAGGTAAAAATTCTCCTGGTTTTAAAAATTGACATTTATCCTCTAGCATTTAATCTGCAAAAAATATTTAATTTCTTGATTTTGCAGCAGTTTTCGTAATTTGTTAAAAGTTTTTTTCGGTTAAAATTAATAAATTTTTCCTAATTTGGTGCTAAACTCTGTTTAATTTCGTTTAAATTAATTTAAGTTGTTTTATAATTATATAAGTTTTTGGGCATTTTCTGAACAATTTTTCCTTTGACTCCCTTCTAACTTGTAAGTTTTTTTTTACAATTTTCGTTTTAATTCCTCTTCTGATCCCCACTGGGTTAAATATTTTCTGAAAACTTTTACAATCTAATTTATTTTTATTTAACTTTTAAGTCAAATTTAAATCAAATTGGTTTAGCAGTAATTTTTAATAAACAACATGTATTATTTTGATTAAATTTAACTAGATTAAAAAGTTGTTATTTTTATATAAAAAAAAGTTAATGCCATTTCTAAATTAGTTTAAATTAGATTTTTAAATTATTATTATTTTTATAACTCTACATGTAATAGTAAATCTTATAAGTTTAACATGATTCTCACAATAAAATGTTGCGTTTTAACATGTTAAATCTAAAAATATTCTTTAGATTAGAGAGTTTAAAATTTACAAAGTAAAATAAAGTTACAATAAATATTTTGTCTGTATATATTTGAATTTTAAACTTTGCATAAAAATTAATATATAATGTAAAATAAAACTAAATAATTAAACTGAAATTATTACAGCATATGAAACTGTAATGGTAATGATTACTGATGAATTTTTATTAATACATTATAATTAAGCAAATTATATCAAAATTATTGACACAGGTTTAATCAATTTTATCAATTAAAAATAGTTTTGTAGTTTTTAAATTTATTCAAAAATGTAATTAATTAATAAAAAAATATATACAGTAGATAATATTTAATTTATTGAGGACTACAGTAGCTAGTCATAATTAGAGTTTGGCAAATCTAAAATTTAAAAGAGTTGATTAACATTTTTACCAGGGATTCAGAAAGGAAAATGAGGCAAAAATTTACCTTATTTTGAAAATTGGCATTTATTTTCCCTAGCATTTGGCTCGCAAAAAGCAGGCATTGTGCAGGAGGAAATCAGGAAAAAATTCCTCCTCAATTTTAAAAAATTGAATTTGGG